>WEIV01026971.1:31817-45498 GCA_013390005.1 Calyptomena viridis
CGCCGCCGCCGGAGTGGAGCTGCGGGCGGGCGGCCCGGGAAGAGGCAGAGCTCGGCGCGGTCAGCTGATGCCCGCCACGTCGGCGGGGCTGCCCGTACCCCCCCGGCCCGGTTAAAGCAGCCGCAGCTGCAACCGCGGCGCCGGGAAGGTGATAGAGAGCGGGTGGTGCCTCAGAGCAGGTTCCTTGGTCCCAGTAGGTTCCTCCACTCAGATTTCTCTGACCAGCACTTCTCTATGTGCCCAGGACTGTCCCGCAGTGCCTGACAGGTGCATCCATCCACAACGCTCAGTGAGAGCTGATGATGCAGCCAGGCATCTCCATCCCGGCACAAGGGAGAACCTCAGATCTTGCTTGGAACGAGCGCTTTTGCCCAGGACGGGAGAGCCCTGGGAAATCCTCCACCTCTGCCTGGTCGAGTTCAGGTCCTCTCAGAATGGTGCTGTCACTGCCAGGACTGTGGTTCCCACCACCCTGTGTTAAGTGAGTGTGTATTTGATGGCTTCGGTCCTGATAGCACTTTCATTAAAGACACTGGAGAAATATCAGAAACTGTCCCATGCACAGAGCCTGGAGTTCATTCCCCACATTGGCAGATGAAATTGTCCCTGCACCTCTCCTTGTGGACTCCCTTTGTACCAGCAAACCTGGGTGGGTTGTGCACTGTGGCACAGCCCAGAGAAGAGGAGGTATCTGTCTTTACCTTTCCTTTGCTCAGAATAAATCTCCTTACAGGTGTCTGAACCCTGTCTTGGGGGAAAGGCAGTTAGACCATGGCAAATTAAGGAAAAGGTGTTTTCTTTGTGTTTCAAAAGACAAGAGTGATGCCTGTTGAATTCTTTGATATAAATGTGCAGCTACCTTCTGTCAGCAGTGAGGATGTGTGTGAACAAAGGCACTGCCTGGAACAGTGCTACCTCACTAGGAGCTCTGGCTTCTGCCGGGAGTCAGGGTACTTGAACATGGCATGTGATGCTTGACTTCCAGGGGTCTGAGCCTCCATGAACACCCCTCCAGCTGTCATTACTTAATTCACCTTTTATTATTATTATTATGAGGAAGACATGGAAATTTAGGAAGGATTTCACCGATTGTTCCTGTATTTGTACTATAATAGATTTGGGAACTCCTGCCAAGTCTGTGTCCCATGTGTGAGCCAGGTTTTGTACAAATATAAGCAGAGGAAATTCTTGTTCTCAAGAGCCCAGATAAGGAAAGAGAGATGTTTTTGTGAACAACGATGGGTCTTTCCTGTGGTTCAGCATGATCCTGTTAACACAGAAAGGGTTAATACTAGTTTCACAATAATAATAGTGACAGACATCCTTACTCCTAGATAAATCCCCTGGAAATCACAGCATTACTTTAAGATGAAAATGTTACTGTAAGTGGAGAAGTTTTATATAATGACTTGTATTTCTTTTATAAAACAAATTATAGTTGTTAGTGGTATTATCCCAGAGCACAGAAAAAAAGCACCTTTCTCATTCAGATTGCTCAACACAAATCATGCTAAATCAAATGAAAAGGAAACAAATATGTAATGCTGCTTAAGGAGGCACCCATTCAAAAGAGATATGATAAACCCAAGATAGGGAGCTCTCAGTTCTCAAATGTTGTTGTAATCACTGAATAACAGTGCTGGAAGAGTTCTTGGTTTTATGGTAGAGTGAGCTCTACCTCACCATTGCTTCTGCAATAGAGACCTGGTACATCTCTAGGCAGTGTATTTTTATGCTTCTCCATCCTTATCATTTTCATGTCTAACCTGAGCTTTTCTTGAAGCTTTCACTAAACACATCACTTCTTGTCCTGTCCACCATGAACAGAGAGAACAGATTATCCTGGCAGGACTCTATACATATTTAACGAATGTCTCTTCCCTCTTCTTCTCCTAATTTCTTAGGCTAAATAGCCTAAATAACCTAATTTTAGTAATTTTTTCCCCTGTGAGTCACATTTATATGTCTTTTTTGCTGTTGTTTGTTCTGGACCATATATACTTTTTTGATGATTTTATTTTCATCTTTTCCCCTCTATGAGATGCATACAACTTGGCTTGGTTCTACAGTAGAAAGCTGTCTTATGTCTAAGGCTACATTTTACAATCTGCACTCGTTATCCTCCCATCACAGACTTATCCAGAACTGATGTCCTACTGAAACCTTGCTATCCTCAAGGCCTGGACAGGTNTTTCTTTTCCCCTCCATGAGATGCTTACAACTTGTCTTGGTTCTACAGTAGGAAGCTGTCTTATGTCTAAGGCTACATTTTACAATCTGCACTCTTATTTGTACATCCTGTGAGATATCTGTTATCCTCCCATCACAGACTTATCCAGAACTGATGTCCTACTGAAACCTTGCTATCCTCAAGGCCTGGACAGGTGTCACTTGCTCCATATGTGCACAACAGCCTACATGAAATATCTTGCATTTGCCCTCACTGGAATGCATTGTACTTTTTCCACCCTATATACCCAATTTGAAATAGAACATGTTGAATACTAAACCTGTCCTCCTCCATGCCAGCAGCCCTCCCCAGCTCTGTGCCATCTGTGTGTTTGGTGAGCCTACTCTCTCATCAGTGGTGATAGCAAGCAGTGCTGTGCCTTTAGGTAACAGTCAGTGGGCTCATTTCTTGCCTGTATTTCTGAATCAGCCTCAGAAGCCTGGGCACCTTTGTGGAGGGTTACCAAGAGGGCACAAGATCCTTCTGAGCGTAGAGACCCACTGCAGCAATGTGCTTGGCTCTGCAGAGTAAGGAGGAAGCCTGACCATCAGGAGAGGGGTGAGCCTGCCACAGCCTGAGTTGCCACTGCAGGGTGGATGAGCTGAGGGTCCAGTAAAGTAATTTCACACCTCCTAAGTCCTATAAGTCCCAGTAGGTTTCAGTTGGCACTAGATTAGTACCATGCACTATTCAGTCTTTGTTGCTATTGGATTTTTTCCTTTTTTTTTTTTCTAAAGAGCTAAATGACTTGGCAGTGTCACAAAAGCACTAAAAGCCATTTAAAAATAATGCTGTCACTAGAAGGCTTTTGAAGGATGAAATCAGGCAGAATTCATTCCTCTCCTGTCACCTGAAAGTTTATGTCACACTCCTCTCCTCCTCCCCCCCTCTCTACCCACAAGAGTAGCATTTATATACAGTTTAATGTTATGGTATTTAATCAGGCAAATAATGATCTCATTCACTTTAGTGTGACTATTTATGTCCTCAGGATTGTGAACCTGGCACTGTGCTCTGCAAAGCACCACAGGGTTCTCCAATAAAGAAGGCTTCAGTATCCAACACACTATTAAGGAACACTTGTGTTATTACACATCTTCTTTATTTAAGTACAGATTTGACAAAACTATTTAAGAAAGGAAAAGTGAACAATTGACATATAGCCTCTCTATCTCTTCATGCACAAGTGAAATGTGAAACTTCATTAATGGTGGAAATGACAGAATATGAGGAAATTGGCTTGGATTCTCTCTTTACCTGTTCAGTGGTTTTTTGTTTTGTTTTGCTTTGTGTGTTTTGGGTTTTTTTCCCTAAATAATTCCCTCTTTTTTTTTTTTTAATCTCTTCTCCTTGGCAACACTTTAGACATTTTAATACATAAAAAAATCCCCCCCCAAAAAACTCTGCTATTGATTGAGTCTTCTTTTAAAAAACCTGTCTATCACTTTTCTCAAATGAATTCATACCCCAATTTGATGTATGGAAGCAAACACAGGGCATAGGGGAACGGGTTTATTATTGTAACACTGACTAGTAAAAGAATGAAAAAGATTGAAAGTCATGGTAAAAGAAAAGCAAAACCTCATGGATTGAAAGATCAGAGAGAAAGAGGATGAGGACACATAGCATAACAGATGATGGAAACAATCAGCTTTTCCTGGGGTTTGCATATGAGTTCTCTCAGTACAGTAAAAACATCAACAAAATATTTTAAATATATTAGAGTTTGCAGGCAATGAAGCTAAACTATTGCATACCTCAATGATATCACAAGGCTGGGGGAAGTAAAAAAAATGAATGGAAAAATTAAAAAAAGACCTTTTTAGTGGTGGTGATTTAGGTTTTTTCTTTTTAGTGTGCACGCTATTTCTTCTCCATGTTGTGAAACTGTACTTACTCCACATGCAAATAAATTGCTCAGCTTTCCCTCTCTTCACAGATACACATGTGGATTTTATGGATGGAAATAAGGGGTTGAAGATGAATAATGAACCTTTTAATAATGGTTGCAGTTGTATTTTCTTCCTCTCTTTTCCAGGTCCACTTCTTCCTCACCTACCCAGATATTGCTCCATTTTTAAAAATAGATTAGCAGCTGTGACCACTGCAAGTCTTTTATTTGTGACTGTGGGCACTGGTGCTGACCGGGAATAGCTGTTTTGTACTGAAAAAAAGTACAAGTAGTTGTTGCATTTTTCCTCAAAACTAACCTTCAGAAGGTATTAACATGACGGTAATTTTCAGCTGGTAGGAAAAAAACTTATATTTTTAAGGTAGTGAATTTAAGTTTTTAATTTTCAAATTATTCTTTCAAATTTTTTGTTGTGGATGATAATGTTGGCTTTCTGGGTTTCTTGTTTATTTAGTTGTTTGGTTTTTGGTTTTTGTTTTTTTTTTTTCAGAACCAGAGATGAAACATAACAGAGCATTTAAAGCAGACAAGATTGATTAGAAAAGACTGTTCTTTTCTGTTGGGAAAGGAGGGCCTTTATGTGAATTCAGAATCAAGTGCATTTTCAATAATTTGAAAAAAACTTCCCAAACCAGAACTACTGTCCTTCACATTGCTCTCTGGACCACTCAGAATTTTCCCTCCACCCTTTTATCCTTTCTCAACCAGATTTCAGGGAACAGCTGCTTCTTTGCTTGTCTCTCTCCTCTATGCACACCATGACTCTCCTGAAATGTTGTTAAATACCTCGAGCACCTGCATTGCTGAATGACTCATACTTTTCACAATGCATTAGATGGTTCTTGATACTTTATGGGATTCTATTGAAGGATTTTTTTTTTATTTTAATACCAAAGACCTTTGACTTGCATGTTAACTGTAGCAGAAGTTAAAAGGAAATGAATATTAAATTCATTCCAAAAGTGAATTCTTTCCTATCCATATCAAACAAACCATTTACAAACATTTTATTCTTGATTTGTTATCAGAAGCAGGAAATGATAAGAGTGATAGGTGAAGCTACAATTGAAATTTTACTAGAAATTAGACTTGAATTTGAGATGTTCAAAAGAAACTAAAGCCATAAAAAAGCACATGTAAGGCTATTCTGTATAACTTTTTCACTGGGAATAATAATTCCTACTTCAATGTAGAGGTTTTAACAAGCTGATCTCGGAGTGTTTTTCTTGTTACAGGATGGAGATGTTTCCTGTAAATGTATACAATAAATATAATTAGGCTGCAAATAGGGAAATGTTATATTGTATGAAATTTTAAATACATTCAGATCAGCATCCTGCAGTTACTGTGGAATAAGACATATCCTAAGAGGAAATCCCCCTGTCAGCCAGATCAAAGCAGGGAAAGTCTGTTAGGGTTCTGTATACATGTGCTACTGTGTGTGTATTAAACCTTGGAACAGGAACAAAACCTAGAAACTTTCATAATTCCAAGGGAAAGGAAATTCCATTTCATTTCTTCTCCTTTTTCTGTCTGAGGGAAAAAGAATTCTGTTCTTTTTTAAAATAAAATATGAATCCAGCTACTTGGCTCTCGAGAACTCCTTTGTTTGCATCTCTGTTTCATGAACCAGGGAATCTGGAAGCCCTGGGACTGTGCCTTGGGCTCCCAGGCATACTGGGGTTCGTGGATGACAAAGCTACAAAAATTCTGGGAACCTGGGCCAAAAAAACCTTTTACCATGCCATCTTAGAATCAGAGGCCCTCAGCTGAGTTCTTAAGCAGGTCTTTAATGAGCTGACAGAAAGCCAGGCAGGTTTTGGAAAGAACCTTATGTTTTTGAAACATTGCATCATCAGGTACTTTGTATATGTTAATGTGTAGAACTCCATTTTGCTGGCCTGCAGATAAACACGAGGTTTAATTCAGGTGGGTTCCTAGGCAGTACTTTTCCCCTCCAACAAAACTCTTGCCCTTCAGTCCTTTATCTTCTTTATGAAGGTCTCTTGCATTAGAAAATGAAGAGTATGTAAAATAACCCTTTAAGTGACCTGCTGCATGACAGAGAGAGCACTGATGCCTGGTGTGCTGGTGTTAACAGTGATTTATTTCAAACTGAACTCCCATCATAACTGAAGCGTCTTAATCTGCTCATTGCCAGTCAAGCTGGGATGGTAGGTGTTCTCAGACAAAATGTTTAGGAAGAATCGTTGACTCATGGCAATCTTTAGTCATTCTCTGAAATGATACTATTAATGTGTATGGGCTCAGCAGAGTACTTGTTTCTCCAATCTATTATCTTGTTTTTACATTCAGTAACATCTTCCTTGGCATAGGGGGAGGATAATAGATTCATGTTTGAGCAGTCGATTTTATATTGCATTTCTCTAAATCACCAAAACCTGTCATTTTCTAGTGTTACAGGATTTGCTGTGGAAGATTAAATCTGGTTTCCTTTTGATAGCAATGGCAGGCTTTTGGTGCTACAGATGATGATTTAAGACTGGTCTGTAGGTGGTCTACCCTACATATGAGATTAATTTGATCTTCTCTTACATGACTAGAAAAGACAATGGCAGTCTTAAAGCCTGCATCTACTCTGTTATCAACATTGTGAGGACCAAGGAGAACACCATCTCATTGCCAGGTAATGCAGGGATCTACAAAACATCAAAAAATATTTTCTAGAAACAGGCATTGAGAATGCCTGTGACACCTATAGGCCTCTAAATCCAAGTTAAACATCTCTGTGTGATAATCGCACCACAGTTAATGTTATTGTCATTAATACTACTTACAATGGTACCATAAATAATTTGTACAGGAGAATAATTTGTTGCATCTACTCTCAGTTCAATAGGGAAGAACACAAAATACTTTGTTCTGAAATCATAATTGGAGACAAAATATCTTAAATTCCAGCATGTTGCAAGGATACTCCACACTACACTACACCCTCCTCGAAGTTTTTCAGCAACTCTTTAATCAAGACATTTCCAATGGATGTTTTCAGCATGCAGCAGCTCAGACATTTTGTTTCAGCAGTAAAACTGCTGCCTGTTGATCCCAAGTGTTACTTCAATATAGTTCACTTCATAAAATATGAGAGATGCTTCTGAAATGAAAGCCCAGTGTTTTTGATTGCTTCAAGCTTTTGCATATGATTTTTTCTTTTAATTCAACTTGTAACTACAATCTCATTACATAACTCTTTCTATAAATGTATAGTAACAAAACATTTCTGGTTCCAATGGATTTGCAGCCCAGGATAGGACACAGCACTTAGACATGGTGAAGAATTATATGGAATTACAGATAACAAGACAAGTATGTGTGGGAGCAGTTGTGACCATCATGGTAAGCAATGGCCTTTACATAGCAGTTGGCCTCTTCTGAGGTTTCTGCAGGAATTATGGCAGAGAAATATGTAAATATTTAAGAGGAAATACAGTAGCTTTCATAATTTTTACGGAAGTTGACAGAGTCTTAGCAGGAGATTGGAAAAGTGGTGAAGCTTTAGTGCCAAAAATTTAGGATAGAAAAAGTAGATCTTTCTCCAGATTTGATCTGACAGTTGTCCAAAACTACTCCAACAGTAAATGTACTTCTGATTATTCAGCTTCTATATTTTCACAATCTAATTTTGGAAAGTCTTAACACACATCATAGTGGACCATTTTGTGCATGTTCATAAATTATTGACTTTTTCTACCTTCAGTAGAATGGCATTGTTTACACTTTAAAATATCTACCAGAGGTAAAAGTCTGTATGAAAGAATAAGTGCTGTACTTACTAAGTACCAGAGCAAACAGTAGCACCTGTAGTTGAAGGGCACAACCAGATTTAAAAATAATATTGGGTAATTCAAGATATGGTCAAGAAAACCAAGGAAAAGAACAAAAGATGCATTTCACTAGGGGCAAGTAGAAGGTACTTTATAGAACCAAAAATAATCAGTTACACTAGCACGTGATGGGGAACAGCTGCTTAAAAAGCAGTTCTGCAAGAAATGATCTGGGGGCTATTGAAATTGAGCCAACAATGTCATGTTGTTGCAGGAAAAACAAATATTGTGGTGCATAAGCAGAAAGGTAATCATTTAAAGCTTGTGGAATAGTGTTTTCCATTCTGTTCAATACTGGTAAGGTTGTAGCTGAGTGCAGTGAGGGTCAGAGATTCTTTGGGGAATTGGTGCAGGGGACACTCCCCTGGTGGGACTGTGCAGCCCCATCCCAAGTCATCAGGCAGTTCTGTGGGGACAGAGATGGGCTAAGGCTGAGATATCAGCCTGCAGAGCTGGGGAGTACCATCTTATGGCATTGCTGAGGAAGGGACTGGTGGCCCTGGAATGGGCTGGGATGGGGTCCTGGGCCATGGGCAGGGATTGGGGGGGCTCTGGGAGAAGCAGGTCAGGGCCAGTAAAGAGCTGTTGTGCCCACAGAGACTGGGCACCAATCTTAGGATGAAATACTGAATTTTCTAGAAACAGTTAAAAAAAGCATGATTTGAGATGCAGGGAATGTAACCAGCAGGAAAGTTTGAAAGGAACACTTGTTTGGCCATGTTCAGGTGCTGCCTTCAAATGTCATCTCCTAAAAATGTAAAAGAACAGTATCATAAGAATAGTAAAGAAGTAACGCAGCACAAAGTTGTTAGTAAGCAAGTATTAATGTTTTATAAGTGCAGAGCATATTGCTATTTAGGTGTTTCTGACTGATACATATTTCACTAAAGAAGGCATTCAAACTAGTGATTTTCTGGAGTGTGGTGGATATTACTTAGATGTGATGACACTTGTCATCACCATATGTAAACTTTATTTATAATGTGTTCTTGACTCATATTCACATTTGCATTTCAGAACTTCATTTACTCTGTGTTAATTTAAATTGTACATATAGCACTATGGGAGGAGGACAAATTAAGAATTTCCTTTTCAAGAAACATCAGCCTCAGATCAATTTTAACAATTTCTGCGGCACACAGAGGAATTATTCTTTTATCCTTGATGGGCTCTTATCCATTGAAATGTAGCTATTCATCTTTCTTTATTTCAATATCTCAGAGTTATAGATGCTTGTACATTTGCTCTCATAATGTTTTGTATTTTTGCAGACCTCAGTATTTGGTATGAACTGAACATACAAGGCTATGTTCTCATCCTATTGAGAATCTCTTGACTCAGCAAAGAGAAAGGCTGGCAGAAGTTCAACCATTTCTCTCCAGTTCTGTTTGGCATAGGGCCAGACCAAACATTGTCACCCATCCCTGCCTGGAAGGAGTTTAATACCCAGCAGGCAGGCTTCAACATTCAGGGTGCAGTGTGTGTCTTGATGTATTTTATTTCTTGCAGTGTAGCAGAATGAATGACCATTCAGCCAGACCTCTCTTTACTGCCTCTCATTTGCTTTAATGGTTCCTTAGGAACGCTGCTGAATGGCAGCTGTTGTGAACTCATTTGTTCCCAGATCAGCTCTGCTGACACCTCTTCTGATCTTCTCAGTACAGAAAAGCTTGCAAGCAACTTACTTTGCTGAAAGCTCCTGGAAAGCACTATTTTTACCCAAAAAGTCAATCTATTCCACCTTGTCAGCTTGTCTCCCAGTTTATTTGTATCTAGCCATGGGGTATCATAGTTATGCTGAACTCCAGATGCCTGAAACTATAAGGTCCTGACATTGATACCATTGAATGGTTACTGCCATTCCTGACACTCTGTGCTTTGAAACTCATTTATTTAGGCATTGTGGAACAGGTCTCCCATGTAGGCAATGCTCATAACCAAACAAAAGGACACTTCAAAGATAGAAGAGTCATGCTGCCTCTTTGCAAAGTAAGAAAGAGAGTTAATTTTCCCATGTACTCTAAAGTGTGAAATCAGCAAATGTCTGTGACTTGTGCATCTGTGTTTCTGCCTGGCTCCTTGCTGAACATTAGCAGAGGACAATCAGAATGAGCCAATAGGGTAATTCTTAATCTAGGACATGTGAGAAATGAGCCCACAAATATTACATTTTGTAAGGCAATTTATTATAAGGCAAAGGCAAAGCAGCGCTAGACGCGTGTCTTGGAAGAATCCAAGTCAGAGGCATACCATTCGCCAGCAGGGTTCACATTTTATATCGTGGGGTTATGCATAGGCATTAGAAATTTTGAAATCTAGGAGGGATTATTACAATCAGTTCATACATAGGCATCAACTGGGGGGGATTATTATAATAATTTCCCAGAAATCATTTACATAGACTCACCCCTTTCCCCTCTCCTTTGAGCATGCTCAGTTAAGTGTGAGGAAGGGTCTTTTTATTGACTTATGATGAAGTCAAGGTTCATCATCTTCATGAACTCCTCGCCCCAACCTCAAGACCGGTTTGAGTGGGGCTGTTGATTCAATCATCCTACAGCTGGAACTCCTGTGGATGCAACTGTTCATGGCTGAGCTTTTGTTGATACAGTTATCTCAGGTGGCTCCTGTTGATCTCATGGTGGGGTTTCTGCAGACTGATCTTGTTGTCAATTAACTAGGCAAGCGCTGGGCTTCTTTGGTGATTTTTCTCTTGGAGTCCCAAGTTCTCACTGCTTTTGGAACCATTTCCTTATATATGACAAAACTTATATGGTTAATAAAAATACTGTGTTAAAATCAACCATGTATAAAGACTTAGTTATTATATAGAAAAGTACAATGTGATTAGGCAGACTTATTCTCTAACTTATCATTAGTATTTAAAATATTCTTAGGCATGAAATATTTTATATTATATATTTATGAGGGCCAAAATTTTTCATCTTTCACAGACAGAACTTCCATTTTGACTCTTCCTTCTTTATGTAGAATGGCATTTCCCACAGAAGAAGTATACCAAGGAGTTTCATTCCTGGTAAACTTCTCCTACTTCACCCCAGGATCATGTGGTGGATGTTACTTTCCTTTGTCAAGGCTTTTCAGAAGCTGATGGTGTGGTGGGACCAAAGCACAAAGGGAAATTCTCACTCTAAGCATCTCCTGAGTCATGCAATGATTCTAGTGTGAGACCAGAAAAGGAGAGAAAGAAAATACCAGTGATAGGACCTGAGAAGATGGAGGCACTGCTGGACTGGGAAGATCTTCGTCTCTTTGGAGGAGCCAGTTAAGAGCTTCAGAAGAGAAGGAGGTCAGCAATAGGTACTTGTGCCACATTACATGAAGTCACAAAAAAAAAAAAAAGAAGCTCAAAGAAAAAACTCTAGAATTAACCGTCTTTTTTCTGGGAGACAAATTTGAGGCAGGTATGATTCAAGCCACTGAAAGAAGTAGATCATAAGTGAAGAAATATCAGAGAAATATATGACAGGTATGGCCCAAGGCAGGATCTGCAGATAGTACCAAAGAACAGGGCTGGTATTTCACACAGGGCCAGTCATAGCAGTCAGGTATGTTTGACCAAAGGGCTTTTTTCCCATCAAGAAAAGGTTTGTTGGAATTTTTTGTCAAAATGAGACAGGCTTTCTAAGATATTCCTAGCAAGGACCTAATGGCTTAGTTTCTCATCTGAAATAAGGGAAATTAATCTTCTGACTCCTATTTTGTCTGATGCAGATACCTGAAGCTAATCTTCAGATGTGCTGTGGGCCCCTCACCACAGAGGTGCTGGGACAATCTTTATCTGACCCACTGAGTGTGGAAACAATTCTTAAAAGCATTTATACAAACATCTGCTCAAAAAGAAGCATGAAACAGACCCACACAGAGTGACTACACTCTTTCCCGACTACCTGTGACTGTGCCTCACTCTGAAGTAGTACCAGGAGCTGTATGTGAATACTTCAGTCATTTGCCTTGCCCCTTGGAATGCAGGCCTTATTCACCTATGCTCTTGATTCACGTCATAGAGATAGTCAGGATTACCAAGATGATTCTGATAATGTCCTATTGGAAATCACTTTCCTTTCTGAGTCCTTTAGATGTAGGAAAACCTGCTGGGGGCCCTCACAAATTTTCCATTTATATTTGAGTAGCTGACTCAGAAAAACAGAATGACCTTTATGCTTTTTCCCCCTAAAAGTACAGTGCAGCCAGAGGAATGCTGGATGGGCTGGAGACAGATGACTTTATATGGTTCATGCCATTAAACCTGCTAAAAACAACAGGAATTATATATGCCTGCAATGTCTTTCCTAAAATATAGCTTTGCATCAGAGGTGTATGCTGTGCCCAAGAAATTGGAAAGGCTGGGGCTGTACTGTACTAGGCCTTTGATTTCACTGCAATGACAAGGGTGAAATGCAAATGCACAATTCTAATGCGGAATAATAATAACTTTAGTTGGATGAGCAGTAAATGTGTAGAATTATCTAGGCTGAAAATAGGTGGATTCAGAAAAGCTGTGGAATTCTAAAAACACCAGAGGCAGAGAGTCAAGTCAGCAGATTAGAAAAAGAAAATGTAATTACCTATGTCACAGTTAAATTGTCCCGTTTATTTGAGGAGGGCTTGTTCTTAGGATCTGAACTGCCAAGGCAGAGGACACGCTCAAGAGACCCTTTGGCTAAATGAGAGCTGAACCTACATAGCTCCTCTATAGCTTTAGGAGTTGCAGGTGAAAGCTGCACTTACATACTGGGAAGTGGGCTGTGAGTGTCCAGGGAGAAGGAAGTGAGATTTTTCCATTTCTGCCTCATATTTTTAAGAAATAAAAGGGTGATGTTTCTCTATTCAGAGAAATGAGACTGTCAACAGGTGAATATCCTCTATGTTAAGAGGAGTGATCAGAGGAGGAAGGTTAGAGGCGCAGAATAAGGAGCAGAAGTGTCTGGGGAAAGAAGTGCTGGACAAAGAAGGTGGGCAAGAGGATATCTTGATTGAATGTTCCATGACATATAGTTAGGAGAAATTTGTTCAAAGGAATGTTTTCTTGCTCTTATCTCTCCTGGGATCTGTCAGAGCTTCTTGAAGATGTGTCTGGGAATGGGGTTGTTTTGTCAGAAATATCCTTTACTCGACTCTGCCTCTTTCCAGGTGTCTTGCTGATGGCAGCTGATGTGTGGTGGCATACTGGCATGTCATCCACCATGGTGGAAACATCATCAGGGACTTCCTACACACTTGCAACTTCCAACTCCACTTGCAAGTCTGGAACGATGCAAGGAATTGGACCCTATGATATTTGTAGGTACCCTCCAATTCAGGATATTCTGTGATCTCTGACATCTACCCCAATCAGGCCATCTAGTGGGCAGGGACAGAGGAACCCAGATGAAACAAGGAGCAGTTCACCAACCACAAAGTTCACTACTGTACAGGATTAAGGATACCATGATGATTGAACTGTAAGTGACAGAAACACTAGCTCAGCCCAAACTATCCAAGTATTTCTCTGCAGCTGCTTTTGAAAGTGTTATGGTTTGACTCCGGCTAAATGCTGAAAGCCCACACACACCCCCAAAATTTTCTCAGAGAAGGAAAAAAAACCTCGACTCTTGTGATAAGGATTACAAGCAACTATTTATTAACTATTTCACAAGCAAAACAGGCTCTAACTTAGAATATTAAGTATTC
>WEIV01026971.1:54408-79603 GCA_013390005.1 Calyptomena viridis
CCACACTGTGGCATCAGATATAATTAAAAAAACAACATTTTTTAATGTTTGACCCACAACCTTTCTTAGTGTTCTTAAACATCCAGAATGTTCATAGCTACACTTCCACAGAGCTCATTAGTAGGACTCATTTTGACTTGCATTCATACATTGACTTGCATATGGCACAGAAGCATGATAGAATTTAATTTGTATACAACCTTTCTTAGTGTTCTTAAACATCCAGAATGTTCATAGCTACACTTCCACAGAGCTCATTAGTAGGACTCATTTTGACTTGCATTCATACATTGACTTGCATATGGCACAGAAGCATGATAGAATTTAATTTGTATTTTTATAGCAATTCAGAAAAAAGATTGCTTTGTGTAAAAATTGAACATGCACATACCAAAATCAACAACAATGAAGTAAAAAGATGCATTAAGGCATTATTTTTTTATTTATAGTTAGTTTACAGTTTCCATTCTAGTGTCAGAAGTCCTTGGGACACCTGGTGCTCCTTCAGTGATGATGGATTGGTGATCCTATTCCCTAAAGAATAGCCCAGAGCATCCTTTATTGTTTTCCTTTCTAATTATACATTCTATTAAGCATCAAGCTCTGTTTTTCAGACAACAAAAAGTCTGTTTTGCAGACTTCCATTTGATTAAAATCAAAAACAATTCTCTAAGTCAGGTTTGCCTGTTTGAGAGTGATTTCCTATGGCCATGCAAGCAGGTCTGTCAAACTGTGACCCTTCCTCTTCCCTGACATGTTTACATTGGCAAGGTCACAAAGAGAAACATAAATTGTTTGGTTTGAATGAAAACAATCAGAACACTTAAATCACATGCAGATCACAACACAGTGACATGGCAATGGAAATATCTCAAGGAAATATCCTGCCTTCATTTTTCAAATGAGATGCTGTTATAATATTGATTTATGGGCAGTTAAATTTTAACAAAAAAGGAGCTTGAAAATATCTGCATTTGGCATTGGTTAGGGGATGTCTGCAGGCAGTTGGAGCTAATCCAAGCCCCAGTTACATCAACCCTAGTAAAATACCTGTGTCTAAAATCATCATTTAGTACTATGGCTGACTGGCACCGAAAAACACACGCCCATACTGTTAAATTTTCTTGCTCTCTAAAGGATGACTGTGTACAGAGAAGTTACTGAGAGTTTCTACCCTCTGCTAGGTTCTAGGGGAAGTGCTAGATGTTCTAGGCCAAAATTATGCTGGTCTGAAGAGTACAGTAATACACATAGTCTGGGTCTCGTACCCATTCATGTCCCATCATTATCTTTATTAGGAAAGTAGCTATAGCCTATGAATGTTTCTTACTGTGTCCAACAAACTCGACTTTCCTTGGCCCAGATTCATTACAGCTAGTAGGTACTTAACTAAATGATTTAATGTAAGGCAGGAGTTGAGACGACTCCATTTTCCCTCAAGGCGAGAGATGGAATTCATCTTATTCAAGGTAGAGAGACAACATTATTTTCATTGAGATAACTGTCTCTCTTTCCAGAATACATGGGAGATTTAGATTGACAGCTCCCTGATGTGGGCATCTGATGCCTGCAGTTAACCGGGATAAATCTGGGGCTATTTGCTTCCGTTCTTTCTCAAGGGAGTTGGGAAATGTACAGACTTGGTGAACTTTGATGCTCTGGAAGTCATAGTTTGGTATATTTTAAGTATTCAAAAATAGTTTGAAAAAGGTGTGCTCAGTGAAGGTATTCACCATTCACCATGTCTGCTATCAGATTCAATTTTAAAGTATAGATTTTTAATCTAATAATNGTATCTAGAAAGGCAAAGAACTTTTCCTTTCCTGAGAAGTCACCAAAGGCCAGTACTGTGTGAGGTTTTGTACCAGTGCCCTGGCAGCCACAGTGAGTCACTCAGTTGAATCAGACAAAACTGATTGATAGAAAGAGAGACATTTCTGTCTAAAAGTGGGGGTGCCCAGGCACAGAAACTGTTATATTCCCTAAACATGTTTTACAAAATAATAAAATAGTGATGGAATTAAGGTTATGAAGTCCCTAAATCCATGGACCAAAGCCTGCAGATTCCTACACTCTACAAACACTTTTCTAATCAGCAAGTGCCTCAACCCAACTGGGACTCTTAAAAGAGGTTGTTTCTTCAGTTTTGTTCCCTAGTGAACTGACTGTGATGCCCATCATGGTCCTCTTTGGCATCCTTTATATACAAGTAGAATGACTGAGAGTGTGGCACAGAACCAGGGAGGTTCAGCTTGCATTTTCTCCTTCACCTTAAAGTTTTGAAGTATTTTTCAATCAGCCTTGCATTCTCTCTATTCTTTCAAAGAGGGACCCCTTATCTAAAAAAAACCCAAAATAAATAAAGATATAACTGGTATTGTGGCCATAGTACACAACTGGGGGGGGAGGAAAAGCTTTTTCTGATTTTAAGTCCCAAAAACTACTTTTCTGTTACATAACTTATGTTTCAGTAGCAGCAATCATTAGGCAAAATACAGAAAAGTCTTACTAGAGTAGTAAGAATACTATACAATTTAGAATGCAAATCAAACACATGATTATACTTTACTTAGTTCATAGGCTGCTTGGAAGGCATGAATTAAAAGCTATGTTAAGCCTACAAATGAGACATTAATATTCAACTTCAGTTCTTCCCAAGATTTTTATTAAAAAATTACTTGGAATAAATGAAGGTCAGACAAATAATTTAGAGATGAAATGAGGTCCACTTGGAATGCTCTGATATTTCAGCCACTGATGAGATAGTTCATTACAAAAGCAACAAAAAAGCAACATTTACAAAAAAAAAAATAGTATCTTTTTGTTATTTCAACTGATACTCTTGGAGAAAATAAAGTTCTAAAGCAAACAAAACCTTCTGCAGAACTGTAGATAGTTATGGCTACAAGAACATTATTCAAAATAAAACTACAATAATGATGTTTTAATTTTAATAGCCTGAAAAGGTCAACTGATAATCTTGGGGAAAAATAAATGAAAGAACTACAAAACTGGCTGCATTTATCAATATCAAAAGAGTAATTTCAATTTTTTTTTTCTTTTAAATGTCAGAGAAACTTGTGCTGCTTCATAAATTAGAGGAGACTTTCTATGTTTGTTTTTCAGGGAAGCATTCAGTGAAAATTACTGAATAATCTTTAAACCAAGCACAAACAAATCCAGAAATCTGAGTATGAGACAGAGATACTGAATGGAATGTAGGGAAAGAGATAGGATCTAGATAACTGTGTAACACAGCAGGAAGTTGCTAACTGTCATCCTTATTTCACATGGGATAATTGGACAAAGTAAAGCCACGATTTTCTAAAACAATCTGTAATTTTGGATGCATATGTTTCAAGTGATTCTTAATTAAGATACAGTTTTCAGAGTTAAAGATCTACCTGATATGAGCTTTTGAGTAANCAAGCTCTGTTTTTCAGACAACAAAAAGTCTGTTTTGCAGACTTCCATTTGATTAAAATCAAAAACAATTCTCTAAGTCAGGTTTGCCTGTTTGAGAGTGATTTCCTATGGCCATGCAAGCAGGTCTGTCAAACTGTGACCCTTCCTCTTCCCTGACATGTTTACATTGGCAAGGTCACAAAGAGAAACATAAATTGTTTGGTTTGAATGAAAACAATCAGAACACTTAAATCACATGCAGATCACAACACAGTGACATGGCAATGGAAATATCTCAAGGAAATATCCTGCCTTCATTTTTCAAATGAGATGCTGTTATAATATTGATTTATGGGCAGTTAAATTTTAACAAAAAAGGAGCTTGAAAATATCTGCATTTGGCATTGGTTAGGGGATGTCTGCAGGCAGTTGGAGCTAATCCAAGCCCCAGTTACATCAACCCTAGTAAAATACCTGTGTCTAAAATCATCATTTAGTACTATGGCTGACTGGCACCGAAAAACACACGCCCATACTGTTAAATTTTCTTGCTCTCTAAAGGATGACTGTGTACAGAGAAGTTACTGAGAGTTTCTACCCTCTGCTAGGTTCTAGGGGAAGTGCTAGATGTTCTAGGCCAAAATTATGCTGGTCTGAAGAGTACAGTAATACACATAGTCTGGGTCTCCTACCCATTCATGTCCCATCATTATCTTTATTAGGAAAGTAGCTATAGCCTATGAATGTTTCTTACTGTGTCCAACAAACTCGACTTTCCTTGGCCCAGATTCATTACAGCTAGTAGGTACTTAACTAAATGATTTAATGTAAGGCAGGAGTTGAGACGACTCCATTTTCCCTCAAGGCGAGAGATGGAATTCATCTTATTCAAGGTAGAGAGACAACATTATTTTCATTGAGATAACTGTCTCTCTTTCCAGAATACATGGGAGATTTAGATTGACGGCTCCCTGATGTGGGCATCTGATGCCTGAAGTTAACCGGGATAAATCTGGGGCTATTTGCTTCCGTTCTTTCTCAAGGGAGTTGGGAAATGTACAGACTTGGTGAACTTTGATGCTCTGGAAGTCATAGTTCGGTATATTTTAAGTATTCAAAAATAGTTTGAAAGAGGTGTGCTCAGTGAAGGTATTCACCATTCACCATGTCTGCTATCAGATTCAATTTTAAAGTATAGATTTTTAATCTAATAATAAGACACAAACTCTGACATCATCCAGACTGGAGGCAAAATCAATCTAGTCTCAGACAGACTAAGAGAACTGAGTGTTTATACATACTGATGATTATTAACTGGAGTTTACAATCAACATTGCATGAAAAACATTAAAAAATGCTGAAAGCCAAGTGAGATTGACATTTACATGACTCTTGCTAGAGACACACAAATTCTAGTAAATCTCTGAATTTGTATTTGTACTTCCAGCTGACCCACTTTACGGTGGATAATGCAGTGGTTTAATACAATTTGAAATGCCTATTCTCTGCATGTCATCAGCAACAGAGAATGGTTGAATACCTTCACTTCACTTGCCCATAAAGTTTAGAAATACCTTAATGCCACAGTTCATATTCAGGCAAATAAATTTTGTCCTGTAGTTCAAATGAACAAAAAGGAACACGACTGTAATGTCACAAAGTTGAATTGAAGCTAGCAATAACCCTTTGATTTTGGTTTACTCTCCTTTGTTTTAGCAATCATTCTGGTTCTTCTAGTTCAAGTGGCCCATGTGTTTCAGGACCAAAAAGTGATGGAGAGGAGAGACATCTACCAGATAGTCTGACAATAAAACACTGATAATGATACCAATACAATCACTGCTCACACTGGAGTCCACAGCTTTATCTTCTAGATGGGTAAAGAGTCATGGAACAAGGCTAAGTGCCTTTTCCAATGAGAAAAGTGACTGGACTGTTAGAGTTTACAGTTAGCTTCAGGGAGGAAAAAAAGATTAAATCTCTTCAATCCCCTTCTCCCAAAGTGACTTTGGTTTAGAGAAAAGGGCCGGTGGGAGCAGAACTAAGTGATACCTGACTCTTTGCCTTGGAGGAAAGAAATGGGGAGTAGGAGTGGAGCAAGCACTGGAGTAACCTACTCCTGTTTTAGTGCTCTGCAGATTTGCTGCATGATAGGTCTTGTCCTTCTGCCTGGAGTCCAGGAGTCAGGAGACAGACAGTGGGAAAATAAAAGACTGATTTAAGGAGCAAGGTATTTTGAAACTGAAGGAAAAATAATAGTATTGCGAGTTTAATTCTTCTTCTGATCTTAGAAGTATATAACACCCTTCTATATTCAGAAGTTCCCTTTTATTACAAAAATAAAAGAGAAAAATAATCCTAGGAATTAGGGCTTCAGGAAATACAAGATATTTTGAGAATGGAAGAGAAAGACTGCAGTTGCTAATTTTATGCCAGCATTGCAGGCGTGTTACCTGTCCTGTACGAGGAGGAAGACCTGCTTTTCAGCTACAGTTGCTAAGGCAGATACAAAGCCTATGAACTTGCACCTCTTTCTGATTTGTGGAGGCTAAGACCCTTGTTGTTCTGCAGTGAAATCTGGGGATGGAGTCTCTGGTACCCAGTAATCCTTCTATTGAATTTAAAATCTTCTTGGATTTCAGATCTTTGTTTTCTGCAGCGAGCAATCAAACAGAATATCCCTCTGTAAAGCCCTGCTGACATGGCTCTGGGTTTTTTGAACCCTCTGGACTGAGATCTCCACTCACAGTATCAGTTTGCAATTTTCTGTGGGGCTTTTGGTAAATCTCATCCTCTAATAATAAGACAAGATGAAAACTCCAAGCAGCGACTCTGGATACTATGAAGTTATTGGTACAAAGACAAGGTTTTATTCTATTACTATTACCACTGGTTAGAAGAGACATTTTTTAGAGGGAATCCAGCACTACCTGTACTTTCCAAATATATTGTGTGTAGAGATCACTTCCATTTCATATCAATATCAAATCCAGTATTGTCCTTTTTTTATCTCTTTTGAGAGTTTGGAAAAAATAATTCCTTATTCTCTAAGCCTTCCTTTCTCTCTCTTCCACCTGGGACCTTCTTTCTGCCAGAACTTTTCTCATGCTTGAAACAAACTCTCCATTCCTCTGGCTGACACGTTGCCTTAAACCTTCCTGACAGTTGCTTTACATTTAGCTTTTTTATGCAATTTGCTTTCAGTAGACGTTTTGCTGCCAGAAGGACCAGGGTTCTGGGCCATCAGTTAAAATAAAAAGCAATACAGAAGAAAACAAAGCAAAAACAAATGCTTAATTTACAAATAGCTGAACTTTCATTCCAGTTTCATTCTGTGTCCCCATCTGTTAATTTAAGAGGAGAGACCTCTGACAGAACGAGGATCCCTGTAGGTACAGCTGCTTCCACAGCCCTGACAACCTCAGAAGGTCACTAAAGGACACATCCCAAAAAATGAACTGTCTACTGCAAAGAGCTGATGAAACATCTCTTTTCTAGGGACCTCATTTCCCCTGGGCATGATCCTTTACTATTGACTAGAGTGAAATAAGGGTCAGATTGTTTGTCATTTACCCAGATGACCACTTGGCTCCCTCAAAGCGCACCCCACACAAAGGACTGAGGCAGCTGGGAGCTTTATCTCAAGTATGTTCCCTTCCCTGGAGTCCCAATGGGTACACATTATGATCAAAAAAGAAAAAAACAAAACAAAACAACAAAAAGCACACAAAAAATCCCCAACCAAAAATAGAGAAGGAAAGAATAAAAATTATAACAATGCACAAGAGATTCTATACTTGATTCACTCATCAAGTCAACAAAATAATAATTATTAGAAAGATTGCCTGGATACTTTTTTTTATTTCTCCCAGAAAAAGGTAAGTCCATTGTGTCTTGAACTGTCATTGTCAAATACAAAATATCAAATGCTATTAAAAATCCTCAGAACCAGAAGGAACAACAGTTTGTGTTTTTATTGATTTCCTCAGTTAATGTTAGTTAGCAGAATTTAGGCTAAATTTGCAAATAATTAAACAATTTACATTCAGTCCTGCTGTTTGGTTTTTTGGGTGTTTTTTTTTTGTTTGGTTTGGTATGGTTTTGTTTTTCAGTTGGTTGGTTTCTGTTTTGGGAGGATTTTTTTCCAAATAAGATACTAACATACACCCTTTTGACTGTCTCTGAAAAAGATGAAAATGATTTTCACCTCCATCATAGACCCAAGGTGCCGATGGTTGTGTTGACCTGCCACAGCCCAGGAAAACTGAAAACTTCATTGCTTTAGAAATGTATCAAATGAAGCTTTTTTAGATAGAGGCACCTGGGTCATCTTTCAAACAGCAATGGAGGCTGGATGGCCACTACAGTTTTAACTGAGCTTATCAGCTGTGCAGGTTCCAGGTTAAGTTGACTTCCCTCTTGCTCTCGTTAGAGGGCTAAGAATCTTCTGTTTTTGAAACCACCTTGGACGCTCCATGAGCAACTTTGCACTTTTAGTACATCACTGACATCCTTGGAAAGAGCCTCTGGCCAAAGATGACACCTTTCTATGTGCCAGCAAAAGGCCACAGTCTATCTCGCACTGTTCTACTTGAGGACTAATTCTGGTTTCAGACCGTTTTGTTGTTCTTTGATTTCATTCTTGATTGCAAAGCATACTTACACAAGGCCAGATCTGAGGGTCTGGAGTGTTTATCCACCCTCCTGAAGGCCTAATTGCTTGTTAGTCACCTCCTAATTTATTGCTGTGGAACAGTGGTTAGGAAGGCTCAGGCAAAAGACAATGACTTCAGGTGGGATATACGCTGGAAAGCCGGAGTAACATTAGGCATTAATGTAAAATCCTCTCTTAATAAGCAGACATTAGGTTAAAGCCAGACTGAGTAAGATGTTGTTTGGTGGACTGGGGTGGACTGAAGGACTTTTTACTGATCATGTGAGCTGAATGACCCTTCATTGATACCTGTCTGTGTGGACAACTGCCTTCAAAATTTCTTTCTAACTACTTTTTTTTAAACACTGACTTGTACCAATGAGCACATTTGCCTATGGCCCTTGTCTAAGGCACAAAACTAGAAGAATATCCCTTGTTCCCTGTGGAGTTTTGGTATTTCTGTGTTAAGTTACCAAGCCAAGAGGGGAAAAAAGTTGCCGTTGACACCAGTACAAGGAGAGACGGCATTTCAGCTGCTGAGACAGCTCAGATTTTTTGTACTCTGTAAATGGAGGAGCTCCAGGCTGTAGTAGAGGACCATGCAGATACAGCAGGCATTGATGCTTACAGGGAGCTCTGCCCTGGTGAGCTATTCATTTTGCTATTGCATCCCCGGCTGGGCTGGAAGCAGCAGGAATGTGCCCTGAAGAGTGGGAGCCTGGTCCTGTCTCCACACAACTGTCAGCATCCCCACTCCCTGCACCCATTTGGGGAGAGGAATGAGGAGTGAAAGGGGGAATGTGGGCCTGGGAATAAGGGGTGACAGAAAGTGTTTTAATTTTGCCTTTTTCCTCACTGGTTGAATCTGTTGAAAGTGATAATACATTATTTTTCCTCAAGTCAAGTTTTGCCCATGACTAACCAGCAAGTGAATTTCCCTGTATTCCCATAAACCATACACCTTTTCAATTAATTTTGTTCCCTATCCTGCTGAGGGAAGGGACTGATGGAGCAGTTGGGTGGGTATCTGGAAGCTGGCAAAGGTTCACCCATCACAGTCACAGATCCTGTCTTTTAACCTGAAGCTCACTGTGATTTGACACAAAAACCCCATTCAATATGAGCTCATTTGGCTCTTCATCAGCTATCCTAAATTCATAATATAGACACTATGGTGCATAGACTTAACCATGAGAAAAAAAATTATTAAAATAACTACTAAATCTGGAAAAACAAACAAAAAATGAACCTTGACAAGCTTGTGGGTATACCAGTGTTTCTTCATCTCACTTGTCTGTCTATAAGCTTGTTCTTTTCTTGTGAAGGAATCTAATCCTTGAATAAAAGATATTCTTGAAAGCCTGACTCATTGTCTGAGAACATCATCTTGCCTTCTCCTACATGTTGGAGACAGCTCTGGTGGGTGACCCAGGCCATCTTAAGACTTATATAAGTCTTATCAGTCTTATTATATAAGTCTTATATTATATAAGACTTATATTATACAATTATAATATTACTTATATCAGAGATCAACTGCTTTTTTGAATTCTTTTTTTTCTCTATCACTTCAGAAGAAAGTTAGACAAACTTAAAAAGGCTACATAGCTTTAAGGTGGCTGAAGCTAGGTGTGATATATCCTACCCTTATCTCCTGCCTTAATCTACAACGATAACAGGGTGGGTATTTTCACTGGGAGAGAGGGCAATACTCACACCATCTGGCTATTTTAGATACAATACAGGGAACCAGTATGAGATGCTGCATGTAGCATAGATGCCTATAAGGAACACTTTCAAAGCCCTAAGTTACCTGACAACTCTATACAGGAATCCACAGAAATATGTCGTGCATCTCAGCACTCATGGAAGAAGTAACCTGCTGCTGTACACAGGCCTGGGCACTGCATCTGCTTCTGAAATGGGACTTTCCTGCAGGTCTCTGCAGTCTTAGAGTGACGTAAAGATGTCTGGAAGATTTGAAAAAGCTATCCATCCAGGTAAGACGTTAAATCTCACAGAAGGCAAAGGGGAAACTCACTTGAATGCTTTAATAGCTCTCCCTTGACACCTCTTTATTTTTAGAGGTCTAGGTATCACTGTAAATCTTGTCTGTTAAGCTTACAGCCGTACAGGGAGTTAGGTGTGATTGTGCTTCACTAGCAGCAAAAATCAAGAGTGAACCTTCATTTTCTCAGCCTTCTCTGAATAGCTGTTTGTCTAAACCATTTGAATTTGAAGAGAAAACTGCCATTTTCCTTTTCCTTGCTCTAGTTTTAGCACAAAAAGTGCTAAAAGTTGATACCTCCACAGCAGATGGCAGCTGGAGCCTTGGTGGCCAGGCAGCTCCAAGGAGACTGAAAATGTGCCCATTTTCTGCATCCAGGGGCATGGAGCACAGTAAGAGTAATATCAGTCTCTCAGGCTGAATGGGCAGATGCCCATTTACAGATGACAAAACCCAGGATAAATGAGCACACATGCTGTGGTCAATAGCCATTGCTTTGTTCCAAACCTGTGAATGTGCCAATTCTATCAACAGCGCTATCAAGAAGTTAATTCATGGCTACAGACAACAGGTGCTGAGGCATCCTCCACTCCCTGAAGCCTGTTTATTTCTCACCAAAGATAAGGCCTGTGCTGTGCAAAAAGTGATACTCCTGAGACAGAAGGTCTCAGTAGGCTTAAGCAAAAGCTCCTGGTTCAGAGAGCACTTGGCTTCTCAGAATGCAGAAGGTTTCTCCTATACTTTGTTGTTGTTGTTGTTTTGGGCATCATTTTAACACTTTCTTGCTCAGAATCAGAAGGTGTTTTAGTAGAATAATGAATATAACTTCATGACTATCCCTCAAGCTAAGCAGCAGGTCATTTTTCAAACACAGAAGAGGTTTGGAGTAGGAGCACAAGGGAAGACATGGTCACCTCCAGGATGAGCACAGGCAGTCCATACGACCACTATGGGAGACACAGGAGGAAGACATATAACCTAGCAGTGACTAGTTTAGCTTGGTCTCTGTGTCTGAGTCTTGGGGATGGGGAGAACGACTTCTTCATCTGGGCAAGATTGTTCCATGCTCTTTGTGGCAGAGAGAAACTTGCACTTCTTCTCTTATCCACACAGACTTGTACTTTCCCATCTGTTCCCACCTCCAAGTTCCTCCTCCATGAGAAAACTGCCAAGTTGTGTGCTGTAGGTCAGTGTAGCACAAGGGAAGCACTGAGAGGGGCCTGTCCTCTGCCCACACTGCCAAAAGCACATCCTGCCCTGCTGAAGGCCTGTGGCTATTTGTGCTGCCACCTCACCCTTGAGAACTTTTAGACACTTTCTGGTTTTGGACACATGCTCCAGATGTTTCCCTTCCGGCTCCATTGCACCTTTAACCCAGCACTGAGCTAAAGAATAAAAAAGGATTAGCAAGGTCTGCTGGTCATGAGAGCTGCAGTCTGATACCTGCTTGATACTTGCTTTTAAAAAGGAATATGTAAGTGCTCAGTGACATTACCTGTGCATCTCTTTATAACAGTATTTTTCTTAGTTCTTGTTTCTTCTCAGTTTAAATATCTTGGATTTGATACTTTCCTTTTGGTCTTTCTCTTCTATGTGCCAGCGTAGTAGGAAAGTGGGACCTGTAGGTAGGCCTTTGCTGACATATAAATATAAATGTACCTGACAATTTTTCATTAAATTCAGCCATACTTGTTCTTAAAAATCATCAATCAATACCAATACTTCATTAATTTTTAAATCATAGAATGGCTTGAGTTTTAAGAGACTTTTAAGTTCAACTGGTTCTAGTCCCCCCTGCTGTGGGCAGGGACACTTTCCAGTAGGTCAGGTATCTCAGAGCTCCATCTAACATGGCCTTGAACATTTCCACAGATGATTCATCCACAACTTTTCTGGGCAACCTGTTCTGATTCCTCATCACCCTAGCAGTAAAGAATTTCTTTTTTACATCTAATCTAAATCTACTGTCGTTCAGTTTGGAGCCATTCCCCCTTGTCCTGTCACTACATAAATAGTCTCTCTCATTCTTCCTTGTATGCTCCCTTCAGGTATTGGAAGGCTGCAATTAGGTCACTCTGAAACCGCCTCCTTTGTAGGCTGAATAATCCCAGTTCTCTCAGCCTTTCCTTATAGGAGAGTTGCACCATCCCTCTAGTCATCCTGGTCGTTTCCTCTGGACTCAATTCTCATCTTGAGGTGGTACCTTCCTAGTGTCCAGTTAGTGGTCCTGGGTGAATTTCATCAGATCCACAGCCATGAGTTTCATTTGTTTGTACAGTTATTCACTTATTTATGTATGAAAGAAGAGAGCAGATGAGGACCATGTCCTGTCCCCAGTTGGCAGAAGCAAGTTGAGCACAGCTGAAATCTGTTCAGTTAATTGATAAAATAACAGCTGAGGACCAAGCTGGGTGAACCTCTGTGAGTGCTCACTGGAACAACATTCTTTATCCCATTGCCAAATTTCTATTTCAATTTTATATTAAAGCAGCCAGACCTTTTTTTGAGCAGTGAAGAGGAAGTAGGAGGTTAAGATTAACAATTACAGTGTTTTTCGCAATCACTGTGCTTCAGCACTTCATCTGGGCTTTTCCCCGAACTCAGTTTGGAACTAGTTAAGAACTAGTCAGAAACAGATATTATGACAGGTTTTACTGAGTTGTATTCTCAGGGCTAGAGGGCTCTGCTGCTGTCTGGAGATGTGGGGAGCCAGGTAAGGGGAGAAGCATTGTCTGAAAATCAGGTAAAGCTGTAGTCCCTGATGTTTGACCTGTGCTGTAGAGAGAGGCTGGTTGTCCATTCTCCTTTGGTAGAAAAGGAAAGTAGAACTTCTAATGTCGAGGCTGATTAGGCAGCTGTGAGTAATCAAAGGAAGAGCTATTGTGTTTAAGATCCTGGGCATATAATAAATATGAAAAAAGGGTGAACAAAATCATCCTCATCTATAAGGAAGACAATTTATTCATATTGGAGTTTAACAATGTGCTAAGATAAGTGTCAGGGAGGTATTAGCTGCTCTTCTCATTACATCCTGGTGGAAAGGCTGGGGAGTGATGGAGTGATCAGTGGACCATGACCAAGAGAGGATCTCTCCTAACCATAATGCAAGGGAAGCCTGGAGCTCTTTAATCCCCTATGTGGCACCAGATCTAGATCTCCCCATAATTTTATGCTAAGGTTCCCTGCCTGTTCTCTATTAATCCTTGTTGTTGGGATTCAAGCTTCGTTTCCCAATTATTACAAACTCTTTTTTCTTAAAGGATTCTATTTACAAATTCAGGAGTTTCCTTCATTTATATCTCATAGCTTAGAAAATCCATTAATTATATGAATCTGTGCATTTGAATGCTTTTTCTAGGAGCCATGGCCACTGAATATTTTGTCAAACTCTTCTGTAAGAATTAGCACCCCTGAGCACTACTCTGTGGGGAGAAAGAGAAGATAATGAAACGAAATTTTATTTCCTATGTCCCATGTGAGCAATTGTTTGATATATTAGCAATTTTGGGATGTGGTAAGGGATATTAAAAACTGCAAAACTTTCCCACAAAACTTTTTTGAGGGTAGCTGCTGGCACGATATCATAGAACTCTTAGGATATAATTTTCCTTTCATTATTAACAAGGTAAAAGCAGTATGGCGTAATTAATTTCTGGAGAGATCAACTTAATTTTTACATTTGAAAGAGAAAGGTGAAGCGAATTCTTGAAGAAGCAAATATAAAACACCAACAATAAAGCTAAAAATCAAAATTCATGAGTCTATTGTCTGACAGCCTCCATAAGGTCAGAGAGGACAAAAATGCATAAATGCTTACTGGGCTTTTAATGGTTTTTATAATTATCCACTCAGATGAGACCACTAAATTCTAAACTGAATATATATTATTATAATGGAAAATCAGAAAGTGGGTAAAAAAAGAAAAAATATAAAATATAGCAATTACCCTTTATTTTTATGCCAACAAGGCTTTACACAGAATCTGCTGGAGAGATGATTTTTCAGCAGAAAGGTAAGATTTTATTGCTTCCAGGCATTTATTCTAACTCTGAGTACTCTTGCTCACACTGTCTTAAATCTATCCTCTATAGGGACCAGTGCAGTAGAGTGGTTCACAGCTCTGGAGTTCAAGTGCCTCTCTGCAATCTTAAACTCCTCTTTCTGGAGCACCACAGTGCTGAGGAGCTCAGACGACCTTAGAGAAATGTGGGAGTCCTCATGAAGATTTATTTCTTAATCCTGATTCAGGAATTTCAGTCTGCACATCTAAAGGCCAGCTTGGTACTATCTGGTATCAAGTGGTCACGCTTATGAGCAAGGCAAAGGGTAGAACTCAAATACTATAATACAAAAGAAAGATGTTATGGAAAGAGAAGGGACCAATACAAGACTTCTTTCTGGTTCTGTTGAAGCTCTTCTGTAGATCACAGGTCATCTCAGATGCCCATTTCCCAGACACTCCTCTGTTGTGCGATGGGCAGGTATTTATAGTTCAAAGAGACTGGCATAGCAAACACCTAACCCCAGTGCTGGTGTTGCAGATGGTCTTAACTCATCTGCCTTCTGACTATGACTCCAATGGAGACATTTAATGACACCTTTGTCTGAGATTTTTTTATTATTTTCGATTTTTTTTCTCTGTTAAAAGTGATTTTGGCAGCAGCTATAAGCACTCAGCATTTGAGGAAATTAGATCCTGGGGTCTGATAGTCAGACATCTTCCAGTTTGACACCTTCCCAGTAAAAGAGGAGCTGAGGGAATGATGGTTTCTAAGGTATTTTTGCCCAGCATCACACAAAATCTGTAGCAGAAGGAAAGGAAAGATCCAGTTCTTCAGTTCAACCTGTCAGCCTTTGAAACTGTCTTTCTATTGCAAGAAGCAAGGGAGGTTCTTGCAATAAGCACAACAAATTCCAAGGACAAGGAAGCAAAATAATTCATGATCAGGTATTTAAATATGGTATTTTAATGCTTATACACAAATTGCCATTCCCAGAGCCATATTGACTGTGAGGTTTCCTTTTTTTTAAGTGCTTTACTTTGTACCCTCAAGCATTCATCAATCTGCATTAGAGTTATTTCTGTACAGGCAAGGAAGGGAGTAAGCTATTCTAGTTTAATTACTTCTACTTTAAGAACTGATCAGTATAAACTATATGAAGGGAAAATTTATGTCTGCCAGAAGTCTACAGGTAGTTCAGGATATACAGTTTTTGGGCTTAAGATTCCAGTGCTAACACCATATATAGACATTAATGCCTAAAGAAAATGAACATCAGCGGTGCAGAAGGTTGCATTCTGACATAAGAAAATATTATGTTTTCCTTCTTAGTTTAGAAACATGAATTGCTAAAAGCCTTTGGGCCTTGTGTCCAATTTTACTTTTCCTGTTATCTGCTTGTCCCACCATCATGACTTTCTGTTAATACACAATGCTATGTCCTTTTGAGAGGATGCTACTATATAAAAATGGATCTATAAAAATGTACATAGAAATGCAACTTAATATAGGAAAAAGCAAAAATAGTACAGTTTCACCTTTCTGCATGGCTAAATTTCAGGAAGTTTAAGATATATGACTTAACTGCAGTATTTTCTATAGAAAATGCCAGAAAATACTGCAACAGGTCTGTGAAAGCAACTCATCTTGACTTGAAGATAGACACAGTTAAGTGATATCTTCCTGATTTCATGAATGTGATGCCAAAGAAGACACTATCTTTTAAGGCCCAGCAACATGCTATACGTCAGCAGTTTTGGTTCAGCTGTCTCAGGTGTAGCTTCTCAGTGCCGATGCACAGAGAAGATTCTCAGGTCAGCATTAGATGAATGCCCCTGCCCAAATTCCTGAATATCTCGAAGGAGAGAGAGATTGAACACTCACAGCTCTGCTACACTCATGACCAGTAACATGAATTAGAAATTAACAGGTCATGGCAGGTATATTCACCATGATGAACTACATATCTCCTTTGTGAGAACAATCTCCTTAGGGGGCATTTAGGTTTCTTCCTCTCACATGGTCTTGATTGTTTTCTACTTGCTTCCTTTTTTTTTGTTTGAGGAAGAGAAATGATAACAGCAAAGGTTTCTCAGGGAGTTATTTACAACAATAAAAAGAGAAATACCATTTCAGGTTACTTAGAATAGTAGGTAACGGATTAATTTAGGTTGAGAAGGACTGTATCCCATCCCCATATGTCTGGTGCTTCAGCATCCTGACCATCTTGATGGCCTTCTGCTCAACTTGCTGCTCTTTGTCAATATCTGGAGAACCCAAGCTGGGCTTCCTTCCATTTAGTGTCATCCATCAGCTTGCAGGAAAAACATTCCATCTCTCCAACTCAGTTCTTTTAAAAGAGGTAAAACCATATTGGCCCCAGTATCACATCCTGGAAACACTTGTGACCAGAGGTTTGTATATACTTCACTCGACTTACTCAGGTGATCATCCCCCAGTGAGTTCCCATTTTTGACGCTCTGTCTGGAACCACTGATCATCCACGTTCCTTTTTCAAGGGAACAAATTGCACTTCCCAAAGTGAAGTTTACAAAGTCAGAGTCATCCTCTGGAGCCTCCAGTGAGCTGATCATTTGAATCCTTCACATTTTTATTATTGCATATTCTTTAATGAAAACTCTAATGAAATCTGTGAAATCTAATAGCAGTGTACAAAAAGGATGAAATTTCCAATTTGGGAGAAAGCAGTCTCATTTTAATCCTAGCAGCAAATATTAAAAATAGAATTAAATACAAAAGAGAAAAAAGTAAGAAGATGTGATTATATATGGAGCTATATATATGACTATATATGGATTATATACGGAGCTAGAATCCATGTAATATTTCTAACTACTTTTTGTTACACTTCTCCACTCAAGGGCACATGAAAGGGCAGTATACTTTGTAAACTACTTGGCCAAGGAACATCTGTTATTTTTTTCTACCAAAATGCTACTTGCAGAGTAAGAATTTAAACAATGACAAACACAGCAATAAAAAACTGTAAATCAGTGAAGGAGTTATTGCAGACATAAACTCTGTCTTTGGAGAGACAAAATTAATTCAGTAGACCATTGACCTGTATCAGAGCCCTTAGAAAATGAAAGTGTCCAGAGATGGTTTATTTGACTTCATTCAAAACTTGTTATTTGATATCAAATGAGATCTTGGACTTAAGCCATACGTGTTAATTCCCTAAACCTTCTCATATATATACCTGCTGCTTACAGCTTTACTGCAGAGAGGAACTCTCCACTTCAAAGTTTGAAATGAATTTTTCCAGCACAGGCAATATGGCACAACATCCAGATTTGTGTTCCAATGATTTAACAAGGACGTGAACAATGGCCAGTGGCAGTGCGTGACCTAAACAGATGATATTGTCAGAACCAAATAAATGAGATTTGCAGTGGTGTTTTTGGGTTTTTTTCCTACATGACTATTTATTTTGCTACTGCAGGTAAGGAAATAGTAAGACAGGAAATGTACTTTGGAGAACAATTACTGCTGCAGGCAAAAAATATCAGTACAATGTACATGTACTGCAGATTTCTTCCCCAAACTCCTGTTCTGTTTCCAGTATTAGTTTCATAGTCCTCAGATCACACATTAGAAAAGAGCATCACAGAATCGGTCACAGATTCACGGAATGATTTAGGTTGGAAAAGACCTCTGAGATCATCGAGTCCAACCTTTGACCTGACACCATCTTCCATTTAGTGTCCATTTAGTTTACAGGAAACACATTCCATCTCTCAGACTCAGTTCTTTTAAAAGAGGTAAAACCATATTGGTTTTACCAACCACTAAGTGCCACATCCAGTCTCTTCTCAAATACCTCCAGAGATGGTGACTTCATCACCTCCCTGAGCAGCCCATTCCAATGCCCAATCACTCTCTGTAAAGAGCTTTCTCCTAATGTCTAACCTAAACATCCCCTGGTGCAGCTTAAGACTGTGCCCTCTTGTCCTACTACTGGTTGCCTTGGAAGAGACCAACCCTCACCTGGCTACAACCTCCTTTCAGGTAGTTATAGAGAGTGATAAGGTCTCCCCTGAGCCTTCTCTTCTCCAGGGTAAACAACTCCAGCTCCCTCAGCTGCTCTTCATAGGGCTTGTGTTCCAGACCCCTCACCAACCTCATTGCCCTTCTTTGGACACACTTCAGTACCTCAACATCTTTCCTAAATTGAGGGGACCAGAACTGGACACAGTACTCGAGGTGCAGCCTGACCAGTGCTGAGTGCAGTGGTTCTGCTGGTCACACTACTCCTGATACAGGCCAAGATGCCATTGGCCTTCTTGGCCACCTGGGCACACTGCTGGCTCATGTTCAGTTTCCTGTCAATCAGCACCCCCAGGTCCCTTTCTGCCCGGCCACTCTCCAGCCACTCTGTCCCCAGCCTGTAGCACTGCATGGGGTTGTTGTGGCCAAAGTACAGGACCCAGCACTTGGTCTTGTTGAACTTCATACTGTTGGATTCTGCCTATCTATCCAGCCTGTCAAGGTCCTTCTGCAGAGCCCTCCTACCCTCTAACAGATGGACACTTGCTTCCAATTTGGTGTCATCTGCAAACTTGCTATTGGACTCAATCCCCTCATCCAGATCATCAATAAAGATATTAAACAGGACTGGGCCCAACACTGATCCCTGGGGGACACCACTAGTGACCAGATGCCAACTGGATGCAGCACCATTCCCCACCACTCTCTGGGCCTGACCATTCAGCCAGTTCCTAACCCAGCACAGAGTGCACCTGTCCAAGCTAAGGGCTGCCAGCTTTTCCAGGAGTTTGCTATGGGAGATGATGTCAAAGGCTTTGCTAAAGTTCAGGTAGACTACATCCACAGCCTTCCCCTCGTCCACCAGGCGAGTCATCTGGTCATAAAAAGAGATCAAGTTGGTCAGGCAGGACCTGCCCCTCCTAAATCCATGCTGACTGGGTCTAATCCCCAGTAAATTTCACATGATTGCATTCAAGATGATCTGCTCCATAATTTTGCCGGGAACTGAGTTCAGGCTGACAACATCTATAGTTCCCTGGGTGCCTTAGTTTGAACATCTTTCCCTGGATGTGGAAAGTTCTGCAGAGAAGAATGAACTTTTTGGTGCTTTTGGACAATATATACACTTTGGACTTTAGCTCTGCATCACCTGCGGGAACAGATGACTCCTCTCTTTGTGTGTAGAGCCTGAAGGGGTATTTGCTTTCTAGTGCGGATCACTGACTTTGATGTCTAATGTGAGGTGGTGTGGATACACTTATTTGTATGGTTGGGGCTCAGCTGACCTACTGCAAACTTCTGCACATAATCTGGTCATCTCTAGTGCGTGCACGGGCTGTGAAAGAAACATGGTACCACATACCTCATCCAAAAAGGAAGAGTCTGAAAGTGAATACAGAAATATTGCTCCAAAAGTACTCTGTCTCTCCACCGACTAAACAAGGAATTTTAGTTATTTTAAAATCAGGGATATTTTTTTTATGGCATGCACAGCTAAAGTTAAATGAGATGAAGTCCATCTTACATATCCAGAATTAAACTTGCCACCTAATCTTATTAGAGTTTTATTATCTGGTTTTCAGGCAGGTTGCAATGTAATCAGAAACATAATTCCCCGAAGAGTTATTTATCAACTGTGATCTTTTCGATGTTGAACAAAGTCTTTGCTAAACAGCATGGGTTAACCTTTTCTACTTCCATGGTGAGAAAAAGACTTAGAAACTGCAAATCTGTTAGCTCAGTGATCAACACATATTAGCCTTGTTTTAGATAATTATATATGAGGTCCAAAAATATTCCAGAACCTGCTAAGCCTCAACTGTGTGAGATCTTCATTGATCTGCCCCAAAAATCCTAAATAATGACTGAAATAATCCATAGATTCTATCAAAGTAAAATTTTCAAATTTGGATACCTAAATGGAGGTATAACATCCATATTCAGACAACTAAATGATTTATTGAAATGCTTGTCAAATTCAGCTTTTTAAACACGATCTACTACTTAATCATAGATATAGTGCCATTTGAGACCTGCTGTCAGGAAGTCAGAATAACCCCAGCTCCTAGGCCAAAAGGTTTATAAGAAACCCTGCTGTCCCAGCCAGACATCGGAAATCAATGACCCCAGTCCTAGGATGGGACACAGACCCTGGTCTATGGACATAATACAGAACAGAGGAGGGTTTTCTCCTAGGACCTGGAAACCATGTCCCTCTCTGTAGATGCCATTCTGTAAGCAACCAAATCAGAAAAGTTTAACCTCTGTTATTGGAGTAATGTCCTTAATGGAGTAATGCATTAATGTAAGGCACTTTGGAGCCCTGCGTGGTCTCTTATACTAATGGAGATTGCTGGTAACGTTTAATATCTTTAGTAAAACATCCAGTCTCGGGGGTTGCAATTATGCATAAAGAGGCCAGAGAATGAACAAAGCTTGCAGGCAAGTGAGATCAACTCAGGTTTGTTAGAAGTAGTGGGAAAAAAAGGCTGCAGGCACAATGCTACCAGGAATATTTCACTTGCTTCTGTTATCTTTGAATGCACAGGGCACCTAGACCCTGCAAGTCTCCATACCTGTTAGAACAGTGACTTTGCTAGTTCCCAGGGATATTTGGATTCTTGAAGAAAAATGCTGAATAAGCCCAGAAAGTGCAATGTGTTTTGGACACAGTTGACTTAATATCCCTACGGTAGTCCTTGTGCAGGTATGACATTCATGTGTGCAAAGCATGTGTGGTCTCACCTGTCCTCAGAGTGTCAGACCCACTAGTCACAAACTCCACAGCAGATTTCACCAACAGAAAGGAGGAAACACCAATACTCACCCTGACATTAGTCAGTCAAAGCCATGACACTCTTCCCCTACATTTGCTACCTTCTTCTGTTTTGGAAGGATGAGTATTTTGAAGACAGACTGCATATTTTTCTAGATTACTTTTCCATACTTTTGCTGTCTTGGAATTCCCAGTGTGTCTGACTTCTGTCTGATGAATGTTATCACTCTACAGATTATTGTTTCTTTTTCTGACATTTCAATATCCAAAAATATTTCCTTTTCTATGCCAAGATAGAACAAGCTCATAGTAAGTATTTACCTAGAAGTCTCCTCCATGAAACTTATACAAAAAACCTGCTAAGCCTCTCATCAATATGCTTATGTTCCTTCATAGATCTCTTTAGCCTCTGGTGATTCCATGGAATTATTGATCTATTTCAGACATCCTCATTTTCATTTGTTTTCACACCATTAGCTATTTATTCTTTGAAATCCATCTTGTCCTTCCTAATTTTCTTCTTACTTAACAGCTGTTTATTTATATTCCTGTTTATTGGCTTCATTAGGGTCAGATAATAAAGGATTTTTGTTTGACTAATTTTGCTATTTAGAATTTGTCTCTTAGTCATGTCAGATAACTTCTGGCCTCCCTTCTGTTCCCTCTTTCCCTCTTTGTTTGTGCCTCCTAGTTTCATTCCAGACTTGATCTGTAGAATGTTTTTTTCATAACTGACTTTACCAGTTGCTTTATTTTTAAATGTGGAATAATTTGACTATTATTTTGACTATGTTTTTCTTAAACTTCCTTGTTTGTGCCATATTGTTCTTTTGGGACTCTTCCCATATCCCTAAGTGGAAAGGAACTAAGCTGTTAATTTAGAGGCTCAGGACTCTGACTCATGCTGCCTAAGAAAGGGGTCCCCATAAAAGTCTTCCCTCAGTCATATATTCTGCATTTCTAACAAAGGAAATTATCCAAACTCAGATCTGGAGGAGCTGAGAGAATGCTTAAGTTCCAGATGCTGTAGGTCACTCTCTGAGATGTCAGTAAAATTTTACCTTCTTTGGTGTTTTAAGCCACATCTTTTGACTACTGGATTATGAACTGGAATGATCTAGTAAGCATTATCCTTCCATAAAGATGAAGCGAGAAGGTAAGAGATAACAAATAAATTACTGGAGGTCATTTCTCACAGTCCTCTCATACTGTCACTTGAATTATTTTCTATATACTGCCTCAGATGAAGACAGAAACCTGGAAGAGTGAGGATGTCACTAGCAGGTCTGCATATTCCACGTCCCCTTCTGTCACTCATATTTTAAGTAGACTACCCACCTGCTGCCCCAACAGTTTGTGACTGTAATGTGGATATCATACATACTAAGACTGTTCGGACACAGTTTGTGCACTTCACTGAACAAGTCTGTCTCTCCATTTTGAGCCACAGTTAGGTTTGATGTAAACTAGAAGGTGCTATTTCCAGTGATAAATTAAAAAAATTAGCTCTAACCTCATGAGTCAGTAAGGCAATACACTGCTCACCAAGGACTTTATAGATAGTCTAAATATGACAATGTTGCTGTTTCTATCCACTGAATTCTTAAAATTATGCTTCTCTTTTCTTGTGCTTGAAAAAGTTAATGGTCTTTTCCTTTCAATTTTGAAATGGGAAAATATGTGGTGATAGAGTCTCCTAATAGTCATTCAGAACGACATGTTTGCTTACAGTAATTCCTGCAAATTGGAAATCTGCTTTTCTCCCCAGGAAATGAAATCATTCCCAGTGTTTACACATGTTCCCAGACAGCTGAAATAAATGGACAGTTCCCGTTTCTTGGAAGCATACTGCAGGCTGCCTGCAAACTTATCTGTTGTTATTTGCAGATAGTCATTCAGTTGTGAACCAGTGTCATATAAGGTGAAGGCTTTGGAGTGTTGCAGCTGCATATGTGCCTGTGCCCTTAGAAAACTGATGTGAATCACTGCAGAGAAGGCAAACAGTAAGGTAACAGAGTATCCCCCTCCACTCAGGCAGAGAAAGAGCTCACATCTAGGCTCACGTCCATCACTGTGTATTAGCCTTATGTAGTAATTTTGCCTGGTGTATGCAGAACATTGGTTCATATCACTATTACAAATTTCCTGATTCATCCATTCCTCCCTTTCAGTTTAATTTTATTTTTCAGTCTTATATAATTTATCTCCAAAGGTATGTTCCATTACCGTAAGTGGAAAACATTCTTAGCTGATTACGCCATATGTAAAACAGAAGACAAAAGTTAGTCATGCATGGAACTTTATTATCATAAACCCAACATGTGTCTAGAAAACTGTTCACTTTCATTCCTTGGTTTCTCATTTTTACGGACTACTGAAATGCCAAGGCCTGAACAACAGGCCCTGAGCCAAAGCTGACCTCTAGATGAACCTTCCAGCTTAATGTTATATTTAGCCATTTATCTGCTCATTAGCAAAAAGTATGATTACTAGTAAAATACTTAGCATGATAAGACTACACCTCTGTAAATATATACGCTTATTAGTAAGATATATTTGTACCCGCTCATTAGTGAATAATATTTGTATCCGTTCATTAATGAAACATGCATGATTGTTAGCTCCCCAGCTGACGTGTGGGTCTGGATGATGGTAACATATCAGGGTAACTGGTGAAGTATCTTTCTTAACCACTATAAGCACTCTCAGTAGTAAAGACAGGTGCATTACTGAGTTTATCCTTTTGTAACTATTTCCTGTTTTGTACTTTTTTTTGCTGTTTTGAACTGGTTTTTTTTTCTGTTTTGCACTATAGTATAATTACACATTTTGTTCCTCAAGGTTGGTGTATGTTTCTCTTGTGCTGACCCTCGTCCCCTTGGCAAAACAACTACATGGAGAATTTCCAAATGCAGGTGATAAATGTAATTTGCCAGGTACTGCAGAGGAGGATTTTTTTAGAAAAACATTAGTTCTATTTCATACAGTTTTGTCTACATATAGGCAAGGTATCATGAATTTATCATATACTTTAAAATACCATTTTTTCCTTAACAGGAATAATGAAAAAAGGAGCTATGAAATGTGTGAATTCAATATATTTTCAGTGACAGATACGTAATCATTTTTATATTGCATATCATTAGCTTTTTAGTCTTGAATGACAACCTTGCTGAATGTAAAAAAACACCCAAAACAACCAGAAAAAATTTTGTTGCGTGCTATTTCTAATAGCAAAACATGAGCATGATTATAATTTTATGCTTTCCATGAGGATGCAACAATAGTTCTGACTGAATATCTTCAGTATATTAGAAAAGCTATTATAAATTATGCATAGTACAAATATAATTAAAACATTACCCAAAGGTTTTTTATCATTTCTTTCAGACTCATCTCTTTCCTCACAGTCTCTGTCCTTCCCATACAATTTTGTATCTATACACATAACAGGGTGTTGATATACTTGCACTTTGCTTGAATTTCAGTAGCCACTCAGCACTGCCTCCATTCTCCAGATACTTAACTGAGTACCACAGATGATGTTGGCATTGACATGAACATCATGTTGTTTTGTTTTGTGTTTTTAAAGAAGGTAGATAGCATGCTTTGAGAGGTATGCGACAGTTCAGTTGTTTGAACAGTGGTTCCATGCTGTGGAGTTTCCATCCATGGAGGTGTGAGCACACAACAGTGTGCTTTTGTGCAGCCCCTCTTGCGGCCCTCAAAAAACATTGAGTTTGCTGGAAGCAATGCAGAGAGGTGGATAGGTTTGTTTCCCCCTGCTTTGCTCCTACAGAAGCACAAGGCTCAACGCAGGAGCCTCTTGGTGAAAATCCATGGCCTGTGCTATACAGATATTCAGTGTAGCTTATTGAATGGTCTTTCAAATGAGCAAAAAAGAGATGGTAGCATTCTATTCCTCAATACATAGACAGGTAAAAGGCATTTGTGTATATGAGGAGGAAATATATCCATTCTTTAAGAATTTATTACTCCCACACCTTGTGAACTGCTGCTTGCTATATTAAAATTTATATTTATTCTTATCTTAAATAGAGGAGCAGATAGGAAATGGAAATGAAGGAGACCTTCCTATGTATTCATCCAATAAGAATTACCCTTTTTACCTGCTGCAATGCACAGATCTTGTCCTCCCGGTCAGCAACACCAATAACTGAAAATAGAACACACAGCCTGTTCTTTAGAAATCATTGCAGGTTGCATAAAGAACACCATCACAGGCAGGATCACCATGATGTGCTGAGTAGGATCACAGGAGAGGACAGACAATATCAGGAAGATATGTCTCTGCATACACTTTTGTCCACAGTCAACCAGAC
>WEIV01026971.1:86239-138434 GCA_013390005.1 Calyptomena viridis
GTTGCTCAGAGCACCATCCAATCTGATCTTGAATGTTTCTAGGGATGGGGCATCTAACACCTTCCTGGGCAATCTGTGCTGGTTTTTCACTACCCTTATTGTAAAAAATGTCTTCCTTATATCTAATCTAAATCAACCCTCCTTCAGTTTAAAATCATTGTCCCTTGTCCTATCACAACAGGCTTTGCAAAACAGTTTATCCACACCTTTCTCAGAGGCCTCATTCAAGTACTGGAATGCTGTTGTAAGGTCTCTCTTCTCTGGAGCCTTCTATTCTTCAGGCTGAGCAACCCCAATTCTCTCAGCCTGCCTTCATAAGAGAGGTGCGCCAGCCCTCTAATCGTCTCCATGGGCTTCATGGACTCCATCAGTCTTTCTTGCTCTGAGGATCCCAGAGCTGGACACAGTATTCTAGATCTTTTCTCCTCCAGCTATTTTCCAAAATATTTTTTAGTATATCTTTTCAAATGCTTAATAGCCTCTGTGTCTGTTAGAAATTATTTTGTACCATTCGAGAAGTGTTATTTGCATAGTGAGATCTGATGGCAGAAGGTTATTCTGTGATTCTGTGATTCCTTCAGAACAAAAGTGGAGCTCAACACGGTGCAGCAGTCCTGTGCGAAGGGGCATTTGTGATGCAACCTTTCCTATTAGCAGCTGACCTTTCTTCCAGAGCAGTTCCTGTGCTTTTTGGCTTTCATGTGAAATGTTGAAAAGAAAAGAAGAATACTCAAATGTTTTTTCTATCAGAGGATCAGAAACTAGCAAAGGACTCTGTGATGATAAGAAAAATATAAAAATACGTAACAGCGAAGAAAGCTGGCATAATATAGAGTAGATTTCATGAGAAAATACAGAGGAGAGTAGAAAAATGATAAAGAGACATGCACACCAAAAGAAATTTTATTAAGAAAAGTTAAATATTGGAAAACAAAATAAAGAGAAGAAAAAGCTGCAGCTGTGAAAAATGACATATATAAAACATACATAAAGTAGCTGAATTGCATTAAGATTTTTGAATTAAAAAAACTTTTTTCCTGTTCAGAAAAGGGCTCATAATTTATTGCAAGGTTACTCAGTGCAGGTGCTATTCTTTATAATGTGTGTCACATGTGTCTTTGAAAGTCTGACCCAGCAGCAACGGATGCTGAGATTAAAGACTTGAGTGAAATATTCCACTGTGTTTCCAGTCAAGAAATCTGTCTTATAGATCATGCCCACACTCGGCTCAATCAAGATTCGTTGCAATTCATGAGTCTGTCCTTTGAGGGGAAAAAAACACCAGTTCAAGAGGATTGGCATAACAATGGAGGTGCAATGTAGCAATACTTTACAGTGCAGCCTCTTTGCTGTGATTTGTGTGTGAATAAAGTCTAATCCAGCATACTGTCTCAAAACCAGCCAGCTGCCCTGATTGTGGAACATAAGATTTGCCACAATGTCAGAAATAACATTTGTCAGCTCTTTTATCCACTCATGGACTAGGGCCAGAGTCAAATACTTCAGAATAAAATGAAATAGCTCTCACAGGAGACAGCTATATGATGATCTCTCCGAGCAATGCTCTCATCCAGTTACTGTTTATCTTGAGCTTTGTATCTTGAGGATTCATCAGTCTTTCCTCCTTTTAGCTGTTTCCTTTACCTTAGCTATTCTGTGTCATACTATTTCTAGGTATATATGCTCCCTCTTTACCTCTCTCTACATTCTTGGTCTCAAATACTTCCAGTAGAAACATGTTGCATGTTGAAGTGTTGTATTGTAGGGGGAAAATAAATAGGTACATAATTGTATTGGCTTTTGTCCCTTTACAAGGAGACATTGAAGAATCTTCCGTCAATGTCCAAAACGTCCCCTTTTCTCACAGCCTAAAAGATGCTGCTGTGGTTTGCTGTTATGTGGGTTGTCCTGAGCCCGTGGATGGTCCTTGTAAAGGTGAGTGGGAGCATGACTCTATGCTGCATCTGTCCTAAGCAGTTAATCTTCATGAAAAGTAGTGAAATCTAAGGTACCAGCTAAAGTTTGTAGCTTAGCAACTTCACTCATGCAAAGACCTCCATCTGTGGCTTCAAGCCAATCAAGCTTTCCATACAAACAGAAGCTTGAGCCTGTTTTACAGGGGGTTCATTATCTGACTGTCAAGACAGAAGCAGAGCTGGTAATGCAACAGATAAACATTGTGATCTGAGAGAATTTGGCAAAACACCTGGTTTGCATCACAGATGACCTTTTATTTTATCATTTGACTGTCATTTTTAACATTTGAGGACAGAGTTTTCCTGGAGCAGCAGTAAGAGGACAAAACCATAAAAATGTGAATGTGTATAAAGGATGAATGAATGAAAAGATACGAGCTAAGCAACCAAACATTACTGTTGAGTGGGATAAAAGTCAGATGACAGACAGAAAGTGGTGTCCACAGCTGATGTAGGGTGACACTGCTGAGACACTGAATTCTTCACTCTCCTGTTGTCCTGGGTTTATTCGACCACTATGTTCCCCAGCTTACCCAGCTGAGGCAGTAAGAGACCATACTCTTCCATGCAAATTCTTTTTTTTCTCATCCAGGGAGCAGGTAAGGGCACACCCAAAGAAAAAGGAGAGGAAATAACCAGGCTGAATCACAATTCCTCTTTCTCCTCTGTAGTCTGATTTTTTTTTCTGTGCCAGTTCTGCTGTGTATGTGATGTTAAAAGAGGTACATTGATCAGTGTAAACTTTAGACCTTTTCCTCAAGGAGTATGATGACTTGCTGATTTTAACATTAATCGCTCTCCAGTAAGGTGAATAAAACATGGCATGATGGAGGTTTTTTTAATTTCCTCACTATGGCTTGCTGCCATGAACTCTTTCGACGCTCTCTGCAATGACAGCTGATCACTTATTCTCTATCCCAAATGACTGCAAGCTCATAGAAGAAATCACTGGGTTTTATTTTCCTGAAGCAAAACGTTGTCAAAGGTCGATCCACATGTTTAAAGGTACAGAGTTATCAATTACAAGTAATTTTTGTTTTTAGTGAAGAAAAAAGGCTTAATTTTCTTTAATAACATGTTAGTACAATTCCTTTCAATTTCAATGGTTTCATACAAGTGCAACAAAGCTGAAAATAAGATCCAGTATCTTTAACTTGGTGTGACTGCTCACATGGGAATTATTTAAGCATAGACTGATGATATGACTAATGTTCCATCCTGACAGCCTGCTCTGGTACCTCCCTCGACTTTGCTTCCAGCCTTAGAGCTTGTGAAGCACAACAGCATTCTAAGAAATGAAGAGTTCCTGAAAATAAATGCAATCTCTAGAGCAGATCCCTTCCTTTTTCTGTACCTCTGTTTTCTTTCTGTATCTTTTCTTGTTATAACATTTGCAGTTAATTTGGGGAGGGGAGGGTGTTGGTTGGTTGCTTGGTTATTTTCCTCTTTTTAAAATTTTTTTAATATCAAAATAAAAATATTAAAAAAAACCAAAACAGAAATATATCCATTTGGAAATATTTCCAGGGTATTTCACAAATAGAAATATCATAGCACTGATATATGCGTTATCTCCTTGCTGTACTTAGCAGGCTGTTTTATGTCTTGACTGATGGACCATATGGTCTTTATCAATGTATTCTGGGCGTCCTCAGCTTCAGTGAATCATGGGAGATGTAGTTTGTCAGAGAAAGGTGGAATGATGCAACTGGATTACAGTTACCATGAGGTACTTTGGCAAAATTCTGAAATACAGAACTTTCAATTATTGCATCTTTGGGCAATTTTTGTGCTCCAATGTCAAAGTTGCATTGGAAAATAGATATCACTTCCTCCTCAAAGAAGTCTTGTTGAAAATCTGGTTCTCGATCAGCCCTTCCAAATAAACAGCTTAAACACAACACTTTCAGCTGCCACTCCTTGCTATGCCTTTTCACAGTGACTGGATCACCAATCTCAGCCACTGCTCTATAAATAACCACACAGGCCTAATAAGAAAGACAGGGCCACAGAATTGCACTGCAAAATCTGGAGGCAGCCAAGCTTGCCACCGACTCTCTGTGGATAGAAGGATCCAGCTGCCTTGTCTGTGCACTAATCAGGAGACAGTGAAGTCTCAAATTCAGTTGTATTTAACTCTCTAAATGTGTATGTTTCACAGAAGAGGCTGGGACTCTAAAGCCCGTTTCCACACAGTCAGATTGGTGGATTAGTTTTTCAGAAGTCAGGAGGAGACAGGTATTTATGTAAAAGATTTGGAATGCTTGTTTTGCACCTTGAATCATTTTAGATACCAAAAGAACCTGTCCATCCAGGTGAACTATCTTTTCTAAAGTCAGGGAACAAATCATAGGTGCAGATCTGATCAGAAGCCCCTCTGATAACACCTCCCAGAGCTAGTCAGGTAAGGGCACAAATCATGTGTCCATTCAGTGTCCACCAAATTTTCCTCACACTGCCCTATTTTGTCTGTGTTTCATTCTCATTTTTCAGCACCTTTTGCCCTTTCTACAAATCATTCTAATTTACCAAAATAATAAAATGAGATCTTCAGGCATAGTGTAGGAAGATTTCCCTGCTCCCACAGAGACTATTAGTGTTATTCACAGGAATAGGAGAGTTCGGTACATGTGTCTCTAAGATTGTCGCTTATATTAATCCTCAATAATAAAATATAAAAGCAAAATACCTTCTTTCATCAGTCCTTTAAATGTCATGATCTGTTGCTTCAATAAAGAAAAGAAGAACCAAGAAAGGCTTTATATTTGCAGCAGTGTCAAAATGAGAACTTTCTCCCTCTTGTTGAAATTAGGTGTGTTTTTTTATTATTTTTTGAATGAACAGCCACTGCATTTCTGTGTCATGCTGTTATTTGCATTAATGACACTGAACTTAAGAAACCAAAATGTCTGTAAGTTAAGGATCAGCTGCTATGACAAGACTAATGATTTCAATAATAGTACAGGTTCTACAAGGTCATGCCTGTGGCTCTGAAACCATGGAAAGATTTCAAAGAAGGATGGACATTACAAGTATAGGGCTGAAGCCACAGGCAGTCAGTGTACATACTGAAGCAAGTAGATAATCAGGTTGCATGAATGCTATAGCTAATTCCATAGCTCATTATCTGCCCTGAAATGAGGTTCAGTGTGTGGATGAGGGGACAGGCATGTCTCCCAAGAGAAGTCTGTTTGGCAGTATTGGTTAAAAGCTGAGGAATTCAAGTACATGCAATGATGCTCCTTAATTTTGTATTTCAAAAAAACTTACTCACTATTTGTTATCCTTTGTTCAGCTTTCTACTTGATAAACATATTAAGGTGGGTTGTTAAAAAGATCTTACTGTTGGTTTGGGGTTTTTTTTTACTGAACAGAAACTCTATTTTCTCTGCACCATTATCTTGTCACAGCTCTGCCAGGGTGCGCTCCTGGGCAGAGCTGCTTTGCCAGTCATTCAAAAAAGAACAAACAAACAAACAAACAAATAAAAAAACCAAAACCAAACCCAAACCAAACCAAACAAAATCCAAACCAAAAAAAAACACCAAACCAACCCCCCAAACAACCGAAAACATAAGCCAAATATGTTTTTTTCTTAAAAATACTGATATTTGGGATACACTAGAAGATTGATGAATTTTTTACTATTGTGTGTAGTTGAATCATGGTTCTAACATTTTTCTTTGTAATGTTAGAGGCACACATCAAAGATTGCATAGTTGACAACAAAAACAAAAGGTATAAAGCTAAAAGGTATGAGTAGGGTATTAATTTTTATTTGTCTTAAAGTTTCAATTAGCTAACTTTGCACTAAATCTTCTGTGTCTGCCAAAAATGTTTCTTTCAAAAAGGCATCCAAACTTCATTTGAAGACATCAAAACATGGTATCATGGCTGGATCTGTGCTACAAATGAAGAATGTCTGATAATGAAGAAGGGTAAAAGTAACATTCAAGGACACATTTTACCTTATCTGTTATGCAATTTGTTAGACAACCAGCACGAAAGTACATCTGAGAACAGAATGATGTTTACTGTTTGGAATCTGGCAACCTGTAACTCCCTCTTTTGTGCCAGTTATGGGCTCTGAGATGATAACTCTCTGCAGAAGTTCACAGGTATGAGCTTTAGACTATACTTTCTCTGGATGGTGAGCACACAGAAAGTCAAAACAGGCTTTGTTGTATGTGGTTCCCCACCATGCAGTTGGCAGGTTTCTCTGCCCATCCTTCCGAGCTGAGATCCTTCTCAACTCAAAGGCTTCACTCCATTGCACTGCAAGGATCATAGGGAGTTCATCATGGAGAGTGGTTGACCACAGCTGACACAAGCCAGTCTGGCCAAGTTCATGGCAGCAGTGCCTTCCACAGTTGCTTCTGAGCTCACATCATGCCAAGGAGCCTATATGTGCCTCATGCTTTGAGACCAGTGCAGTTGCAGTGCCACTCTGAACACCTGGCAGTTCTTCCTGCCACAGCCTGTTGTCTTGGCACATGCTGCTGTGTCTTTTCAGAGGCCACTCACACCTCATTAAACTCTCTCAAGATTTTGCCTCAGCAGGTGTAGCTTGGAGGTAGGGGTAGAGTCACTACTGCTGGAGTCAAATCTGACCCCGGTTTTATTGCACTCATATTTACAGGCTGCTTCCTGGACAATAACTGCAAAATGAAAGGGGAGCAGATGGCAGCAAGATGGCTTCAGGAAAAACCAGTGGAAATGCCTGCACCTTCTCTCGAGCTGCAGTTCATTTACTTACCCACAAGAACTGTGTGTATACAAGTGTAGGAATCCCTTGCTGTTATTTATTTCTGGGAAACCTTCATAACTGTGGTCTGTGACTTGAAATTGTACATATGTGGGATTCAAGAAATAAAGGTTATATTTATTTTATATAATTCAGTGTTTTCCTCTCCACGCCCTTTGGCCTCGACCTGCAGGTCCTGGCATCTCAGCTCTCTGAAATTCAATGTGCAGAGATCGAGACATTTCTAGTGGCACTTTTATTATTTCATAGGCAACTCTACCTATTGCTGACTTCACAACAGTGTCAACCACTTTCTGTCCTGGATTTCATTATATCAGGAGAAACACAGTAAATATGTTCTGTCACAGTTACAGAAAATCAATCAGTTCATAAGAAATGATGAATTCTTGGATGTGAAAGCATCTGAAGGTGAGTCAGCATAAAACCTTAGCATTTTGGGACCTTCCTGGTAATACAGCATTGCTATCTGATACCTTATTCAGTTTTATTAACCCTACCATATCAATGAAGAGCACCAAAGCATGTAGGATCAGTCTGAATGATCAGAAATGTGTAATAGATAACAAGAGGTTGATTAGAAACCCCACAAACCCCCCCAAAAGCTCAGGTATCTTCTATCCTAACCATGTCACTGTCATCCTCACTGTAATTACATGATAAATCAAGTAATTTTTTTGGTAGTCATCTTTTTCCATGGAGGTCTAGATGATATTAATTTCTTGTAAGAAACAACTGGCCTCAGAAAGAGTATTGGGATTCTTAACTTCAATGTCTTTTATTCCATTTAGGATGCCCTCACTGTAGTGACTGTTAAACCACTGTTGCGGTTTAACACCAGGCAGAAACTAAGAACTACACAGTTGCTTGCTTGTTTCTCACCAACTCCGTGCTGCTGGTGGGATGGGGAGGAGATTTAGAAAATTGTGAAAGCCCTGAGTTAAAAACAGTTTAATAACTGAAATAAAATGAAATAATAATAATAGTAGTAGTAGATATTATTGTTGACATTGTAACTGATATTGCTATTAGTATAATGAACAAGGAACAAGGAAAAAGAGAGAGAGGAAAAACCCCAAGAAAAACAAGTGACATACAATACAATTGATGATCACCTGCTGACCAATGCCCAGCCTGTGCCTGAGCTGTGATCAGAACCTCTTGGCCAGTTGCCCCAGGCTTACATACCGAGCATGATATTGTATGGTGTGGAATATACCTTTGGCCAGTTTGGGTCACCTGTCCAGGCCATGCTCCCTTCTGACTTCCTGTGTACCTGCTCACTGGCAGAGCATGGGACACTAAAAAGTTCTTGCTTCAGGGTAAGCACGGCTTAGCAACAACCAAAACATCAGGTTTTTGTCAATGTTATCCTCATACTAAATCGGAAACACTGTTAGGAACTATTAGAACTCTATCCTAGTTTAAACCAGGACACAATCCCTGCCATTAAAAAACTTGTCTTTCTTGCACACTCTCTTTGCAGCAGCAGTCATGGATATGATTTTTCTCTAGTCCTTTTGGTGTTTACAACGCAGCACAGATGGTTTTACATATGCTGTTTAAATGTGTCCACTTTGTGGAATAATCCCTGGCTGCCAGGTCAAGTACTGCAGAGCAGTCAGAGCTCACGGTTGGTGGCTGCCCCTCTACAGTGAACTAGCTATATCTTCATTCCATAATTCTTGGAACAATCCCATAGGCCCCCATCATCCTAAGACACAATTTTCAGGTCTTTTGTCCTGGAGTGTGACATGAAAACATATAATGATGTTGGAGGATGGGAAATCTGGTGGGACAGTATTGGAGGAGTATATGTTCAGTATTGCAAATCCCAGTCTCATCCTTCAGAGAGCAATCTTTTGAGCAATCTGGACCACATAAGTATTTTGTTTCAGAGGGATTTTGTTGATTCACTTTGAGGGAGAGCCTACCACCAGTCGATACCCAAGAAAACAAGATCTGGCGTTGAACCCAGTAGGTTACTTGACAGTGAACTTCAACATTCCCGGCATAGTAGACCCCATCACTGACCACATTGCCAGCTTGCATAGCAACTTCCCTTTGTTGCCTGAGGCCAACTATTTAATTCCTTCTCTTGTTTGAATGTCAATGTGTATAAATAGAACTGAGGTAACAAGGGAAGCATCCAAACAAAGTTTGAACCAAAGGTCTAATGCAAACAGAAAATGCCATAAAATGGGGTCTGTAAGCTTCAAGGTGAAGAAGGATCAAGGTTCAGAAAATCTTGACTCAAGTTCTTTTTTTGAAGAGACATCTCATATATGTATCATATATATATATGTGTGTCATGTATATACTTCCACATATGTATTTTAAACAGTCTTTATGACATCCAAGGACAGGGACTCTTAGGGAAAATGAGCAGATTGAGAAAACAGTAGTGTAGATGGACACTAGCATAGCATAGCTAGCATAGGCACAAAGAAGCAGAAGAATTGCATCCTGACTCAGAGCTTGCATATGGTGACACTGTTATGAATGTATGGTTCGATGACCTGCAACTGGTAGCCCTAGAGACATTTTTAAGTTATCTTCCAACAGTAACCAAAGTGTGCAGCATTTCCTTTAGGAGTTTTGAACTACTGGCTAATCAACCTCATTTTTCAAATTGTGTGCCAAATTTCCAATTTAAATTTGCATGGCTGAAGCTTGCAGTCATTAATTCTTGTTATGCTTTTCTCCACTAGATGAAAGAGCTCTATTTTCTCTTCATTAATGTAAACAATTCATCTTTCAGTCATCTTTTGAAAAGCAGAGCAGATTCGGTTCTTCAGGTCTCTCATAGGAAGGCATTTACTTCAGCCCTCTAATTATTTTTGTAACAACTTTTTGTATCTGTTCCAGTTTTCCCCAGTCTAACGACCACATCTGCATACAGTGCTCCTCTCTTGGCTTCTCCTGTGATGTGTAAAGAAGTAACAAATAAATTAAGTAAGAATATAAGTTAAAAAGGGTCTTTCTGTTCCTCCTCCATCACTAGCCAGTAGAAATTCCCACTAATTTGAAGTTCCCACTGGCTGACTTCTGCCTGACAATATCTAAATGGTTGTCAGAATCAGTGACTTGTCAGGATATAATTCTACTTCCCTGTGCTTTAGCTTTCACTCCTCTTTCTAGGTTGGCATTTGGATATAGTGAGACTTGTTTTAGTCTGTTTGGATGGGTGTAGGTAAGCCAGAGATATAAATTGTTCCATGTGACAGCTTTAACCTCACAGTTATATATCATTCAGGAAAACTTTAGGGCACCTGCAAACTATATTGTCATTTTAAAGAAACAGGTAACAACTGCAAGAGGAATAATGCAGGAGTGAGTGGGAAGGGCAAGGAAATATATCTTTTCCCCTTTTGCTACATCAGAGTATGTATGTCTCTGCATGACTGAGAGCTGTGAAGGACTGAAGAATAGTGGTCACCTGAGGTTCTTTGTAGTTGTCTTCATATTAATTCCAACTTCCCTTCAGGAATATTCTTCTATCTTTCTCCCCCTCTCCAGACTTTTACCATGTCTTGCAAATATCCAATTATTAGCAAGGGAATAAGGGATTGTGTTGATCGCAGTCAATAAATCAGTCTGGTTGGCTCACAGGAAAAGGAAAAAAAATCTGCACATGACACCAGGAATTTTAATGTAGAATAGGAATAAAAAATACCTGACAGATTCAGGTCTTCTAGTAACAGAAGAAGGTATTCATTTAAAAGGTTATATGGCACCACTGGGATAAGAACTAGTGAATTAAAATCATGACTTTCTTTGATTCTATGCAAAATCCATAACGAAATAAATAAGTAAAATACAAAGGTTATTTATTTAATTTTCATGTCCTTATTTTTTCACAGAAAAATTCTGGAGTTTGATGCTTTCTTCTCCTGCTGTCACAAATATATTCTAATGGCATTTTAGGTTTTACTGCAGTGCAGCATGAATTCATCTGCCTACGTGTGTTCAGCAATAAATACAAAACAGGACAGATCTGCAGTAAAAACACTCTCCCAACCACATTTGACTCTTGTATTTACAGCAGAGTTTCATTCAAAGCAAGCAATCTCACAAGACTGAATCTAATTTTCTCATATCACTTGGAGAGCATAATGCTCCAGTGCCCACATTTTGAGAAAAACAAATTTCAAAGCTTTTCTAGCACAGATCAACCCACATATTTAAAAGGAACAATTGAATAATGGAATAGTCAAGCCAGTTCAGATGCAAACGAGTATGCAATAAGCTTCACAGAGGGTAAGCTCACACAAGTGCATTCACAATAATACAAATTATTTTCTATGTAGACCAAACTTTGCTTCCATAGATTTAAGATCTTAAATGTTTCTCTAGAGTTCTTTGATTTCGAAAGAGAAGGAAGAAATAGAGAAATAAAATCTCTTTAGCACTCTTGTTTCCTCTCTGCATGCACTTCCAAATCTTTTCTTTGCTTTACGCCAGTAGTTACTTGTGTCACTGACATAAACTCCAGCAGGACCAAGAGCACCAAGAGCAGAAGAATTCTGCCTGTAAGACCTCCTACCCTCACCAGATTGAAGGAGGCAGGACAGTGCCAATAGTTAACTTGGGCTGTGTCATACCCTTAGGCAGTTGGACTATAATGACACTGCCAGGATGATATGGAAGTTAACGACAGAACATGAAGAGCTGACATGAAAAAGGGCTGAGAGCTAAATAATTTGGGCTTTTTTCCACCTGTACTAGCTGGCATAATGAAAAATATAATGTCTTCCTGCAAAACTTGTCTGTCTTATATACACCTTTAGATGAAAGAACAGCACAATCAATAAATACTTTCTACGGAATTTACTAAATAAATACTTTCTAGTAGAATTTACTCCATTGTTTGAATGTCTCTTATTGTTGCCATGTTTTGATCCTTGTTTCACATGGGAGAACTGCTCTTTATTATAGTCATTCCACAAAAGCTAGAGGATGCTTTTCTAAGGTGTAACTGATTGAAGGTTATAATATTAGTGGTTCAAAAGTTTCTTACAAGACATGTTTTGTGTGGATGAGAGAACTTGTCCAGAATTTCACAACCCAGCTCACAATCTCCTTGAATACATGTCTAGTAAGGTTTAATGGTCTCTGCTGGGATTCTTTTTAATTTCCCCCTAAATTTTCAATCACAGTAAATGTTTTGTTGTTATTATAAAGTAACAGAATTAAAAATTAGTTTTTTATTAAATCCTTGGGTTTGCTCCACACTTCCTGTGTGACCCTGGAAAGCTGCTCTAGGATGCAGGAGGTAAATGAGTAATGACAGACTTGACATGTATCAATATCAGAAAGACTGACTTTTGTCTTTGTGGAGAGCTGCCACAAGGGAACCCAGCTGTGGTCCTCGACCTCTGCAGAGCTGATTGGGTGAATGGTCATGGTTTTGTAAAGGAGCCATAAAGAAAAATAGTCTGTACCTAAAGAGAAGTGTTCATTTCCCAGATCAGGACAATGAAATTAGAAATAACTACTTAGTTCTATTAGGAAATATTGCTCACATTTCTGTGAGTGAACCACAAGATGCTTTTTTGGTGCTAGGTCAGTCAGACCATGTTCAATGCACAAGCTGTCCAGAAATAGCATCACCCTCCAGCAAGTAACAGCTAACACTGCAAAATAAATACCACAGATAAATTTGTAGACCTACAGCTGTCAGGTGCTCTAAGGTCCTTGAAACACTCAAAAGCAGCTAGTCAGATGATCTACCATGAATACTGCTTCCTACAGTACTACTGATGATAATACCAATACTCTCATGTCTAGATTGAGTTCTCACCATGTCAAACAATGCTTCTATCATTAGTGGTAGCTCAGAAACCTCTTACTGATTCCAGTTTTTTCATCTGTCTACCTATTTTCTAAGCACTGTATCATAATATTTGAGCATGATGTCAGCAGAACATCGGAGGGCTGATTCAAGATCATCCATTTGTCACTTGAGCCATAATGGTCATACCAATACAAGTATCCTTCAAATTCAAGATCTGTGTTGTCCTTGTATTATGGTTTTGGATAGTATCAACAAATGAAACAAAAAAAATCATATGTATTATAGAGAGGGATTTGTGTCTAGAAGTGTGTAAGAGTAGGTGAATAGACTCTGACATCTGAAAAAGCAATTGTTTTCTGTTTGTGAGACAACATGTCCCACCGCATAGGAGAAGATATCATGCCCTTCCTGTTCAAAAACCAGAAAGTCTATTTAAGTTTCACTCACCCACTCAAAAGTTCTAGTTAGGTTTGAAAGGAATTTTTTTCAAGCTTTTTCCTCATAAACTTTGTAGAATTTGTTCCAAATACAGGAGCACCTGCAGTAAGTACTGATGGCCAGTGAGTCTGAAAGAAGGATTAACAGTCAGTGAGGAAAAGCTCAGCGGAAATCATCTATCAGCCTCTTCCAAAATGTTTGACCAGTTCTTGCCTAGCACCTGCCTTCATGATTAGTCTTCTCGTTCTAGGAAAGAATGAAAAGTAATTTCATAGAAAAGAAAAAGCATAGAAGATAATTCCAGCAGGAACAGCGCAGGAACACACATTGCCTTCTCTAATTTTTGACTGTCATAGTGAGATACTTGTTATAAAACAGCAATAGATTTTCTGCAAAGTTGAAAAGGGAAAAAAAAACAACCCAACAGTAAAAAGCACAGGCAGAGCCTTAATATTTTGATTAGTTACTTCTCTCTATATATGAATAATGAATCAAAACACAAGACAAAGGTAGGAAAGCTGGTAAGTCTCTTTAGTGATAACAGCAGCAGACGGCTCACAACACCACAGCCAAGTCATGGAGCACAACTTTCTCTGATGATGTTTGCAAAAAGAAAGTTTCTTCTGAATTGATAAAAAAGGAAGAAAGGTTTGAAATTAACAGGAGTAAACTGTAAAAACAGAGAGTAGTCAAGCTTTAAAATATAATCTAGGCAATCCTCTCATCTGAGGTGGATTCTGAGAAATCCTCCCACTCTCCCACAAAATCTTCATTGGTAACTGGATTGATTAGATCCCTTACTGCTGGTTACAGCCTGAGCTGGTGCAGAAGCTGTGGATACCCACACCAGTGAGTCTCATCCACAAAAATCACAGGCAAATAGGTAACAGATGCTTTCCATAGAACAGCCTGCATGATTTAATCTGTTCACTCATGCAGCCTACAAGCCACACAATATTACCCACCCCTTTAAAACAAAAAGAAGATTTGAAAGAAAAAAAAGAAGGCCTAGAGCCTTCTAAATGTTAAAGAGTGGAGAGCTGTCAGGGGCCATGACTGCTCATACACAGAAGTGATTCTGCTGCAAACAATCTTCCCCATCTTTCTGTGTCACTACTTAATTTCTTTTACCTCCTACCATTATCTCCCTCTTTCAATCCATAAAAGACTAAGAACAGACCTATTAGTTAAGAATCTTGCAACCTGAAACCATTTTCTTTAGAAGGAATTTCCTGAGACTGACATGGTTTTCCATTTAGGAATACCTTAGAGACATCTTTAAAAGAATTTGGAAAATTTTGTATGTTTATTTTCAGCCTGTATCCTTTGAATTTCATTTGAAATGAAATCAGAGAAAATTTGAAGATTTTACCTCGTTGTGGACCCATTCAAAACATACACTTCAGTTCTGCTACTCTATTTTCTAATGCAAACTTCACAGATCAACTTTCAGAAGCTTCTGGTTGACTTCAAGACCTAAACCAACTTGTTTTGCAGTGAAATTCAGTACTTATATCACTTTGGACCCAGCCAGTTTGGTTTAGGAAGTTAGGTGAGTCTCCAGGTAGAAAAGCCATGTGGCAGAGCATTGATTGGACACTCCTTCCTTTTTCTATCCACATGCACAACCGAGCATAGAAATGCAGCACTCTTGAGTCACATGAATGCTGGTTTGTACTCATTGCCAGAAATTCTTTTGTTTCAATCACTGGCTTCGTGCCAGAGGATGCCCAGTGCTACCTCCATGCTTCTCAGCCTAGAATTCAACTGCGTTTTGAGTCCTTATTGGAAGGTGAAATTAAAACAGCTCTTGCACAATGATCTCAGATGCAGGAGAGACCTGGAAGAGCTGAGCTTGCTAACTCTGCCTTGGCCATAGTTAATGCTGGCAGGGCTGGGCTGAGAAGCAGGTGGTAACTGCAGCTATGAGTTCACCCACCAAAGGCACGGGTGCAAGGGCAACAGCAGAAGCCTTCAGGCTGACTGTGGCAGCAGGAGACATGTGGTGCTTCAATAACACAGCTCCTTACATCTGTACTGGGAGTGGGGCTGCAAACAGCCTTTCCCAAGGCTACTTTTCTCTGTACAATGTGCTGCCCTTGTCATCTGTCTGCTTATTCTGAAGCCAGATTCTCTGTATATATTTTGTTCTGGAGGAGAGTCACATTCAGAAAGATTCTTCTTTTTGGTACTGACAAGCGGCCAAAATATTTAGTTAATAGGCTGAACTAATGCAAAGTAACATGATGGAAAAATGCTTATAGCAATCCTGCATGAAAAGTTTCTGTCACACCCAGTAGGAAAGCAATAGCACAATAAGACAGTCAGTTCTTAAAACTTCATAATTACCTGTTCTGATAAAGAGCAGCTTGAAGAAAGACCATTTAGTCTGATACACAGTGGTTTGAAGAAAGATTGTATTATCTAAATTATTTGCTCCTCAAATCCAAGAAACAAAACCTGTTCAGGTTGGAAAGGAGGGTGAAATTTTTGCTTAGTATATCCAGATTCTTTAAAGCCATCAAAGCATTGCTTAATTTAGCCTGGTGCTATCTTTTACAGTGTGAAACTCTGAAGAGATTGTTATGGAATCTTAAAAATAAAAAAAATCTTTAAAAGAAAGTCACCAGAACACAATTCTTGAGCCTGCATCCGTGGGACTTCATAGCAAAATACATCTGTTCTCATGATGAAAGCTGAATAGTTCTTCTACCAGCATCACTGTTTTACAGTGAAAAGTTGACTTTTGGGCATTGTCTAAAAAGCTCTGTAACATTTCAAGGTTAAAAGTAGGAGACCACTGAAAAACCTCGATCATTAAGATAGTTACACACTGAGAAACACTTACCTATGATGAACTGCAATTATTTAACTGACTACTCAGATATCAGCTGAAACCAGCAGACATTCCAGGGATAAGACTGCCATCATGCCAAGCACTCTGCTGGCAGTGCTGTGCTCCATGACACAGACAATGAAGAATTGAAAGTTGGAATAAAGACATCCCAAAATGACAAGGCTTCCTCACAGTCATAGAAACCACTGCTGGCAGCTCCAGTCTCCTAATCCTTCCTAATAACTTTCTCCACTTTGAATGAATTGACTTTGCATTTGCTTTCAATTCTTGCCTCCTGGCTTTATTATTAATTTATTAACGTTTATCTATTATTTATATATGTTAATTATTGATAATAACTAATTTATTAAATGTATTTTCTCAGTGAAAAATTGCACTAGATCAACATTCAACTTAAACACATGACAAAAACCATTTGTGAATGGAATAGTAAGCCCAAAGAAGTTAATATTAGGAAGCAAGTATTAAAAAGGTATTTAGAGTGCAATCATAAACTGCATGAATTGTTTATTTGCAACAGAATTCACTCACATTACAATTCCTTTGATTAAATTTTTATTTTGGTTGGGTCCACATAGCAATACTAATGCTTTTCATGTAGTAATCTAACACAACTCAAAGGTCCAATACTGCAGCAAGTTTGTCATTAACAATTTATTAATTGGTTACTTTCCAAGATTATACACACTCTGTTGAGAAAAATATATATGTTTCTTAGTTTATTAGTTATAAATTGTTCTCCTGCTTGTGTTCTAGATGCTGGCACACCAGTAATTACATTTTTCTTTTCACAATACTTTTTTTCTTCAGTTATATACAACCTTCAGCTTCATTCCTTAAGTTCTTGAGTCCTGCCACTACTACCCCTGTACCAGCCCCAGGCACTGACAGAGTGGTTTTGTGTGAATTTAGCGCTCTCTGACAGCCAAGAAAAACAAACTCCTCTTTTATTCATATGGCCAAGTGCAGCATGGAAGCAATGCTACGAGCTCCCTGAATAGTCCAGCAAGAGACGAGAGGATGCATCCTTCATTTTCAGTGTCTTTTCCTAAATTTCTTTGATGATACTTCCAGAGTCCAATACGTGTTATGAAAGTGGTTTGTGTTATGATTACAGGGAGGCAAGTCAACTTTACCAGTTATTTCAGTCTTAAATGGCTTTTATTCTCTACCAGTATGGACTGAATTGGATCAGTGAACCTCATTTTGGTTTTTGCACTGGGCGTAAATGTTGTAGGTAAGGTAGATGAGGTGGGATACTCTCAGGGCTTGCTTCTGTGAGAGATAAATCAAATTAGCTCATTTTGGCAAATTATTTAAGCACCAGAATATTTTGTATGCTTATATATTTAGAAGCTACCGGAACTGAAGTCCACATTCCAATAACATTCTTATTTATTCCCTTCTGTAAGTAACCTTTTAAATAAGATAAAAGGTTCAATTCAACCTTAAGACACACACAGAGATACTCTTTCTCCCCTTCCCTCTTCCACCTCAATGACTTTACTTGTTAAACCAGAATAAATTGCAAACCAGAGAAGGTTGTCTATACTTTGAAAAGGAGGGGCACAAAGCCAGGAGACTCTTCAAGGCAGCCTGGAGCAACCTGTGATGGGAGATCTGAGCTAGAGAAAGGACTTGGGTAGATAGGGCTTCAGTCTTTGAAGCTGTGATCTCATGATGTTACTATGCCTCTCAACCACTAGCAATTCCTCTTGAATCCTGGCATGTACCCTTTTAGCTCTCCTACACTTTTCCTAAAACAAAACCCCACAACTGATTTTGTATAACCACCTCGAGAGCAATCAATAGTGCCTGAAATTTAATGCAGCATCTTGCCAAGCTTGCAAATGGAATAGTGATTATGTGGAGCCAAATGCTGGGACCAGGGCTGATTTGCCCCTTTCATGAATGGAGAAGGTTTACCTCCCATGCTAATGTGTCATGTTGCAACTTCAGGCTTGATCTTGATTAGTATTTAAAGGCATATTGTTGGAAAGTATTAGCGGAGGCATTTTAACCCTACTGACAAGTGGGGAAACTAAAACGTTATTGCTTTATTGCTGGACAGAGTCCATTAAAAATGCTCTAGCTAATACTTGTAAAGCACAACATTTCTGGTCTCTGTGGTAGTTTAGAATGCATTCCTTGATAAGTCTAATTTGCGTTTAATTCTAGAAAAAAAGACCTTGTTGCCACTTCCCACCACGATACCACAACTGCCCAGGAGGCTGCATGAAATAGATGGAGGCCTTGCAGAGGGACCTGGACAAATTACAGGGCGGAGAGATCACCACTCATGGGAAGTTAACAAAGTACTGGATTCTGTGCTTGGGATGGGGCAGCTCTGGGTGTTTGTACAGGCTGGGGAATGAGACACTGAGGAGGAGCACCATGGAAAGGGACCAGTGAGTCCTGGTCATTGGCAATTTGGATATGAGTCAGCAGTGCCCTGGCAGCCAAGAGGGCCAACTGTGTCCTGGTGGAAATCAGGCACAGCATCACCAGCCGGTCCAGGGAGGGGATTGTCCTTCTCTACTCTGTGCTGGTGTGGCCTCACCTCAAATCCCGTATGCAGTTTTAGAAGCCACAATATAAGAAAAATACAAAGCTGTTAGAGAGTGTCCAAAGGAGGGCAACGAAGATGGTGAAGGCCTTACGTGGATGACATATGAGGAGTGGCTGCGGGCCCTTGATCTGTTCAGCCTGGAGGAGACTGAGAGGAGACCTCATTGCAGTTACAACTTCCTCATGAGTGGAAAAGGAGGGGCAGGCACTGATCTCTTCTCTGTGGTGACCACAGACAAGACACATGGGAATGGCAGACAACTATGTCAGGAGAGATTTATTTTGGATATGAGGAAAAGATTTTTCATCCAGATGGTGGTTGGGTGCTGGAACAGGCTCCCCAGAGAAGTGGTCACAGCCCCCAGCCTGACAGAGTTCAAGATGTGTTTGGACAATGCTCTCAGGCAAATGGTGTGACTCTTGGGGATGGTTCTGTGCAGGGCCAGGAGGTGGACTCAATTACTCTTGTGGGTCCTTTCCAATTCAGGGTATTCTATGATTCTATGATCCCTGCTCTTCAGAAGCCCTGCTCAAAAGGCAGCTCAGTTCAAAACACAGTCTCACCTCTGCAAGATGCTGGGAATCCTGAAGTTATGGAAGATGTGGGCTGACAGGAGAGAGATGCTGGCAAGTCTAAAGATGGCGCAGAGGTTGAAGCAGAGACTGAATCAAAAAAGTCAAAGTAGCAGATCTTAATCAAACTTGTTCGTGATTTATACTGAAGGTTTCTTTCATGGTGAAACATCCAGTTCCTCTCCACACTCATGCCATGCTCCTTCCTCGCATGCTCTGTTTAGCAATGAAGTCACTGACCTTTTTGTTGTCCTCATGATGCTTCCAAGGATTGAATGTAGCCTGTTTTCATCTCCCAAATTCTGGAAGTCCTCATCTTGTTATTAACCATTTTGGCCTTACAGAAATTTTATACGTCCATTTCTGGAGTCAGGGAATGAGTGGAAAGAGGATAAAAGGTATCAGAAGTCACTGTTAGGATATTATTGTGAAAAAAAATGAGCTGGGAACCTAGATTTCTGCAGAGCAAAGAATCACACAGGAAGTGTCCTTCCTAAGGGTAAGTGCAGACTGATCCATGCTACAGGATAATGGTTTCCTGACAGATAATGATTTATTCTCTAAGGTTTACACCATCTTCAAATTTCTTGTGGTCTAATGCTTTATCTCCTGGAGACACTGTACTCAAGAACAGCTTCAGAAATTCCTAGATCCTGCTGAGTTTTACTTCTAGCTTTGAATTTGTCTATGAGGAGGCATAAAAATCAGTGTATTTTTCAGTTATTTTAAAGGAGGCATTAAAGTGAAAAGCAGTTGTTAGAATTTATTATCCCTACGAAGTGAGGAAAAAAAAATAGGGGATAAAGGTAAAAAAAAATTCTGTAAACTTGTTTCAGAGCTGTGATGAAAAAGCAAAAAACAAAAGCATTTCCATTATGTAAGCTAGAGCTAGAAAAAATTGACAGCAAAGCCCCAATTTTTGTTTTCTCATTGCTTTTTCACCAGGAGGTGGGGCTCTTAAGCACCGGATTTATTCGGCGATGCACTGAAAAAGTGGGTAAAATGAAAACCATCCTTTCTCTTCATTTTCCCTCTGAAACTCATTGTGTAAATGTGAATGAAAAGTATGAATTTTCTAGATATTTTAAGCCCCGATTTCATATTCGGATGCAAAAATTGAAATAACTTTAAAATCATTTTGCAATGGTTTAAATTAACTGCCTCTAGGAATGAATTAAGTACCAATAGCTAATTAAAACATACATTAACTTGGGCAACTGGAAAGCTCAGGAGATCTGCAATTATTTCTATTCCCAAGTTCCTATTGAGTCTATTTCTAGGATAGCTCTGCAATTCAGTTACAAGGATTAAGTCACAAAAAGAAGTCACAGGACCCTGCAATGTGGCTAATTGCATAATAAAAAGATAAACACATTTAAGGTCACCTGATTCTAATTCTGACAAGCTGCCACAAGGGATGAAAGCAGCTTTTCTAAAGTAAGGAGTCTGAGCTGTGAGAGGTGCTTATTTCTGGTGTTTCCACAGCTCGTGTTTTCACCACATTTGAAGGAGAAGTTGCAGACCCCTTGGGATGGGAAGGTGCAACCAAAGGAAAAAAACATGTAACACATCAAGAAAGTAGGTGCAGGCCTGAGCCCTCACCTTATGCCCCAGCCATTGAGCCAAGATGCCTCAATAGCATTTCCACTTTGCCTCTCTTCATTAGATGCACTAAGATGAACTTCCACATAAGATACAAGTGATGGGTGTGTCATTACTGGGACAGACTTGCAGCTAGGATAATTTAAAGGGATTCTTGTCCCCATCATGCTGTGTGGCAAGCTTTGACCTAATATATCAGGAAATTTCTGTTGCAAGCTCTCACCTAATATATCAGGAAATCTCATTATCACATTGTTCAGATTTGCTTCTGCACCTGCAAAGAAAATTTTTCCAACAGACGTCTTCAGAGATTGCCTGTCCTTTCCCTGTCCTCCACGTTCTAGTGGAAGGTGTCCCTGCCCACAGCACAGTGATTGGATTAGGTGATCTTTAATGTCCCTTCCAACCCAAGCTATTGTATTTTAATATGATTCTATAAATACCTTGGGTGCGGCCCACCCTGAAACAGAGCTAAAGACTGAAGCCCACAGAGTGGATCTTAACAGACATCCACTTAGGCATTCCAAGAGTCCCTGCCTGATCACAAGACAGTTGGATTCTCAAACACCTGCCACATTGTGGCCCTAATCCATTCACAACCCAAAGTAGCAGTCAGGAGCTGACAAGCTTAGACAAGACCATCAAGGCATCCACATTTACCAGGGAGATGTGACACAGGCAAGGGAAGTCAGGAATTATTTCCGGCTACAGGTACGATTCAGTTCAGGATTGATGATGGATCTTTGCGTCCTGTGGCAGGCACAGCTTCTGACAGCTCATCCAAATGCTTCCTCCCACTCACAGCACAGTACTTCCCTCTTCTCCAAGATGACTCATGCTGTGTTCACTTCCATCCACAGATGGGTGCCTGCCAGGGACTAGGAATAAAACACAGTCAAAATGTGGCCTTGGGTGTCCTGGCAAGTTCTACCTGCAGGGTATGGAGGGCAATGAAGTGCCAGGTATTTGCTCTACTCCCTGACTTCATCTAGGTACCAAGCAAGGTGGAAACTCATGAACAAGAGATGTTTTTTCATAGTCAGCCGTGTTGTTTTGTGCCCTACCTGAAAACTTCGAAGATTTCAACCCCAAAAGATTTTGAAAACACTAAGCATATAGTAGAGAGCATTAAGTAGACAGTGAGAGTCTGATTTTCATATCCATATAAAAACATCAGGAGCTGGCCTATTAAAATCTCCAGAAGGGAGATAAAGCAGATTGCTCTGTTCAGTGATTCTGATGTTTCTCAGTGTTAGGAAGGAAGAGACTGTGCAGCATAGAAGTTTCAACCCTTGGGCTCACAAATGACTGATTTAATACAAATATTTCCTTTGTTATCTCAGATTTTTTCACTCCACACTGTTTTTCTAAATGCCTCATCCATATCCAGATGCCATATATACCCATCTACCATAATGTGCTGGTGGTATAGAGTCACAGAGACAGAATCACAGAATCACAGAATTGTTAGAGTTGGAAGATACCTCTGAGTCCAAACCCTCTGCCAAGGCAGGGTCACCTTCATCAGGTGACACAAGAATGCATCCATGTGGGTTTTGAATGCCTCCAGAGAAGGAGAATCCATGACCTCTCTGGGCAGCCTGTTGTAGTGCTTTGCCACCCTCAACACAAAGAAATTCCTCCTGATGTTGAGGTGAAAATTCTTGTGGTTTAGTTTATGGTCATTACTCCTCATCCTGTTTGCAGGGCACCACTAAAAAGAGTCTGTTTCCATCCTCTTGGCACCTGCCTTTGAGATATTTATATGCAATAATGAGATCCCCTCTCAGTTTTCTCTTCTCTAAACAGGCCCAGCTCCCACCGTCTTTCTTCATAAGAGATATGCTCCAGTCCCCAGATCATCTCTGTGGACTCTGCTAGACCCTCTCCAGTAGTTCCCTGTCTCTCTGGTACTGAAGAACCCAGAACTGGACAGAGTACTCCAGATGTGGCCTTATTAGGACCAAGTAGAAGGAGAGGATCACCTCCTTCGACCTGCTGGCCACATTATTCCCAATAAAGACACTTAAAAATATTTAATGCTAGTATTTGGGAAGCATCAACACTATGAAATCCTAGTAGACCTCTGTTAGCTCCAGTCCTTGGTGCCAAGGCACAGAGTTCCGTCTGCTTAGATCAGCAACAGAACAAGGTCTGGATACCGATATACAAGAATATTTTGGAAGATCTTGACCAGAAGAAATATAGAGTTATCTATCCAGAGATATTAAATTCCTATTGCTAAACACACCAGACTGGTGGGAGGAAAAAGTCGTAAGCTATTCTGAGGCGGAGAGCTATATAGTGTGATACAAAATCTGTATATGGGAGTTTTACTGTCTTCAATGAAATCAGAATGTCATATTACAGCATTGAACAAAAGTTAGAAATCTTGTGTATAGCACATATTCAACTGACCATTGTGCATTTCTCTGCTCCTGAACTGAAACAGGGCAAAATAAACCACTTATTATTTTATTAACTATTAATTATGAGTTATTAATTCCTTGGTTATCACTAGTCACATGCTTGGGGCTTTTTCCTTTTGCATTCTGCTCATGCTCAAAATACAAAATCCCAATAAAACCACAACCTATTCTAGTTTCTACTAATCTCTTTTCGCCCCTTAGCTAGCAGCAACTTTCTGGTTCTGAAACTTTGCTTTACCTCTGGCTGAAATTTTACACTCATTTAATATTAAAATTTGACAAACTGGAAACATTAAAGCTGACTTACTAAGTCGTTTGAGGCTATAGTTTAATCTACTATAAAGCAGACTAATTCTAGTAGGGAATGTCTTGCAGTAGATTTACTCTCTGTGCTTATAATACTCTTTCATTTCTTAAAAGTTACTTATAGCTTAAATAATTAACCACAGTTTATGCTTGACATTGCAATATTCTTCTTCGTGTACAGACATGGCTGAACTGATTTGATCGTGACATCTGGGCAAAACTGCTGTTTTTTCTGCCTTACACATGACTGAGAAAATTAACAGGTAAAAGTAATAATACAATGAATTTTATTCAGGCAAGAGAGGGTATGTAAGCTATAAACAAATATTTGCATCCTGATTTTGATTATCATTTTGATTATCATTTTTTATGGTGAAAGTAAGAGAACAAAACACATGAATTGTCACTTCTGGAACCTTCTATGGAAATAGAAATAACCTTCATTCAACACAGGATTTGGTCCCATCAGTGAGAGGTTGTGATATTATAACTGACATTTACAAGTAGAGATTGGAATTAATCTATGAATTGGGAGGGTGCAAGGTTTGATCAGGATGGTGTTGTCTTCCTTGTGCAAAAAGCACAGCTGTGTTTCAAGCAAATTCTGTCCTCAGCTTAAAGTTGATTGTAATGTCAGCGCCCATGGAAAAGCCAACAAATAGCCCAGCTATGGTGAGTTATGCTGTATACAGAAAGTGCAAATGGAAAGGTGACAACACCAGCCAAAAGAAAATAAAAGGACAAAAATTATAGCAGATTTATTTTAAACATTCTTACACAATACAAGTAATGAAGAAGAAATGATGGATGCTAAAAAAGTAGCAGACTGTGCTTGTGACAAGTCAAGGATCTGTTTGATTTTCTTGTTCCAGACTGCTCTTGCAGGACTGTATATTTTTATGATGACTATTTATTATTTCAAAAGTAAGTGTTCCCAGTACGGGAAACAGCACAATGTGGGAAAAATTGGCACCAGGGCATACTGAGGTCCTACTCCCGTTTCTCAGATTTCAAATGATCTCAGACAAGGTCTCGTTTGAAGCTTCCCTCTGAAGACAGCACATCTCTGCTCGTACCACCAGCCTATTTCTTAGTTCTCCCTATTGCATGGGATCTTTGCTTTGATGTCTGGCTTTAACACCTAATCTATGCTGGAACACAGTTCAGAGGTGCTTTTGTTCTGTTGGGATACATAACAACTACTGAACTCATAATAGGGAAATAAATCCCAATAGAATGAATGTAAATACACCCTTTAGCTTGAATGATTTAATTAATTATTTCAAAAATCAGCTAAACACAAGTAACACCTTTTTAATCATTAGCTTTTCAGCATTTTCATATAACTGGAATTTCATTGGTTTCTTGTGAAACGTAGTTGAGAATATCTCTCTAGAGAATGGAATTTTTTTTGCTTTTTTAACCATGAAAAGCCCACCTCAGAAGCTTTCCTAAGGTGAAACACTCATTGAAACAGTGCTTTCTTTAACATGTGAAGAAATGGAAAACAGCTTTTATTTTTACAGCTGCTGCATGGCTGGTGCACATGGCTGGTGTATTTGTATCTCCAGATGTTATAGTGTGGTTCTAACTGTTAGGGCTGAATAAATGTTTAGTAAATGATGAGCATGAAGTTCATGTGTTGTAGATGTTACTAGAACGTGACCCAAAAAGAGCATTATAGATGATAGTACATCATTGGCTGTATGTATATATCTGCCATTTGTTTCTCCAGGGCATAATTTAGCAAGATATCTCTTTGCTATTCACTGCTTCCAAATGTATTTTTAGCTGTAGAAATGAAACCATTTTAGTTCACCTTTACAACTAGTTCACTTGCTCTGTTTCATTGATGCTGATGTAACCCAGGAGACATGCCATTTGCTTCTTCAGAGTTTTGTTAGATTTATAGAGATAAAACAAAAAATTTTGCCCTAGACAGGATTAGAATCAGAGCAGACTGGTTACTGAATAAATAAATTTGCTTTCAGTTTAGTTTTTATCTCTTAGGTAGACACAAAAAATCTTGCCCTCCATTTGTTGTAAGATTACCATGAGAAGGTTTTTTTCCATTACTTTAACTGTTTCAGAATGACAGAAGCCTTTCATTTTTTGCAAGAGCTAAAGACCATTAAACACAATTGAAATGAAAAAAATTCAACAGAAAAACTAAAAAGCTGGTGAGGTGAAAGCCTTTTCCCACTTTCTACGATATGGACTTGGTGTCTTATATATAAAAGAGAAAAAATAGTCTTTAAAAAAGGCAAACATGAGGAGGAGGAAGCCATAGAAATTAGACTTGGCCAGCCTGTACAGCAGAACAGAACTTTGTGGGTGTTCATACTTTCCTGCACCAAAAATGTAAGCGGCAAAATAGGCACCAGTCCCTGCTCTCGCCCCAGCCCTCGCTTCTGTTTCATCCACCCTTGCTCAAGAAGAGCAAACAGAAATACCAACTGTTTCAGAATAGTAGCACATTTTAGTGTGGCACAAAGACAGGAGATACAAAGCAGAGGAGGAAATTTGACTTCTTGAAAAAAATCAAGGGATCAGCAAAACTGCTCTCCTGAGTTGACTTTCAGTTGTTCCAGTTTGTAACAGGAACAAAAAAGACATGAGATGTTTGGCAGCTTTCTGCTGGTGAGGTACCTCATCTGCTCAAATTCCTCTCTCCTCTATTGCCTATGTAGTTTGGTTTTATGCAATTTAATTTGCTTGTCTTCACAAAGTCCTCAAACATGATTCTTTTTACAATAGAACCCCTTTGCATTTCCTTGGCTATATAAGGGGGACTTATATTTTATATGTGCATTGCTTTTAAGGCATTCTGCCCCATCAGAGTACTGAAAAAAATAGTTTAATGACTCTGAAAATCTGCCTACATCCATTGCATCTGGTTTACTTAAGTCTCAAGATCTCTGGCATAGGTGTGTTAATGTTCTTCAAAACATGCATAGATGTAGGGTTCTTGGTGAAAGAGCTCTGAATTACTAAGAGAGCCTGAAGTCATCTGTCAGTTGAGAAGGTTGCTGGGGCACTTTCACATCTACTTAATCGCAGTGTGGTTAGATTGGGATCACATTCCTGAACCACATGGAGTCCATGTGTGAGCACGTGAGACTGCAGGACTTGGCTTTCAGGGATTTAGAAAGGGATAATGTGTGATCAGGGTTCTGTAATTTTGGGACTTCTCTATTCCTACAAAGCAATTGTTTGCATTCAGCATGCAGGTGTGCTTCCTGAGTGACCAGTTCCTTGCTGAGTTTATCATTTGGTGCCTGGTTATCATTTCCACTTGAGGAACAGAGAAGTGAAGGATGTTGCACTTAGAGACAGCATGAGATCGTAGGAGTTCCCTCATTACTCTTTCTCAGACCACAAGACAATGCTATTCTTGTGATGCACTTTGATAAGCCAGGCTTTTTCTTTCAACCTTCTTCTTTTCTTTTTTGTTTCTTTTTTTTTTGTTCCTCATTCTTATGCTGAATTTTAGTAGTCTCTGAAACAGTATAAGATGTACTTTATACCTTCTCAGCAATGTTCCCTTGCTTGTTCTGTCCTTAATGTGGATTATTCAGTTATTTTTTCTTTTCTCAAGGGGATGTGCTGTGCTGTTTTTTGGTCAACAAGAATGACTTTTGTATTTTTCTATATTTTATTTTCCTTAAATACAGTCAGGACATATAAGGAATTAAAGCAGAGCAATAAAACATACTTTTCATGCTAGGGAGATATGGACAGTAGAAGCACTTTAACTGGTAATAGAATGGCAAAACATCCATAACATGGATGCAGCTGTACTGTAAATATTGTGTTAGTTACCAGTAAAGGAAAATAATCCACAAGGAAGGCTCAAATCTGTTGGTTGGTTGGTTTGTTTGTTTTCCTTGTATAATAGTATTTAGATTTGTTGGCCTCCAGATATCACTTGAGAAAGCATACAAGTTAAAAAAAATCCACATAAAGATTGGATTTCTCTGAAAACGAGATGAAAATGATTTTACTTAACAAAATAATAATGAAATTTTAGTAAATATAAATCATGCCATGCAGATATGACAGAGCAAATGCACGTGCTGCTGTTATCTACAAGAACAGTGTGTAAAGGAATGCGAACACAAAATGAAAAGAAAAATTCCTGAGAGAGGAGTAACTAATTTTAGTGCAGAAATCTCACCTAATTTATCTAAATTAAAGAAACTGAATTTCAACAATATTTGAATATCTCAAAGGAGTTTTACAGTCCTACTCTTCAAGGACAAAAGTAAGTATTTGTGGTGCCAAGACCATCTTTTTTTAATTCAATCAATATTCTGAAATATTTTAATCTATAAAAATGTAAAAACTGTTTCCTTGCAATCTAAATAAGTCAAAGATTATGTCTGCTTAGCAATTAAGTGTTTTCTTTTAAATTTTTGCCCATTTAAAGTCTTGACTCAGCTCTTTCTCATGTTTCTGATATTGTCTGATCCTAGATATTTCTCTTAGTCTAATTAGTTGACCTGTGCTGCTTTATGTGTTACTCATCATTGCTAATCTCATACATTTACCCATTCTCTCTGCAATGGTTGTGATATACTCTTTTCCATATCATTATTTAAACCTAAGAATTAGGATTAAATTATGGATACACATAGGGCTTTCCATTAGTACAACTCTTTCAGTGGGTAATCACATGCTCAGACCCAGACCAGAATACTTATTTTAACCAAAACTTTTCATATAAGTCTAGCCCACTTAGCCTAGCCAACAGGCTACAATGTCTTAATAAATTTATTAAATTTAACATCTCATCTGAGCCTCAGAAATGAACTGAAAAATTAATAACAATGACAAAGACTCTTCCAAGACAGCAATTGTTGTGGTGTCATGACCACCCTACCTTGCCTGTGTGGCTGATCAGAGGCTGGGTTTGCTAGAGATGGAAAGGACTAATACAGACAGAATGACAAAAGGCAAAAATAAGCAGTTCTAACTTACTGCTTACAATGAATTTAGGTAAATACTAGAGCACCTAAGTCTAAGTCAACCCTAGGAGTGCCCATCAGCTGAGATTTGTCAGTCAGGGTTGTGAAGGTGTATCATCCCTGCACTAAAAAGCCAGTTGCTGGGAACATTTGCCTTGCTGATAGAGATGTTTTGAACCAAAGTGCAGCATTACTAGCAGAGCTGTGTACAAGCCAGAAGAACTTTGATGCTCTAATACAGTTCTCTCTAGGTCACTGAGGTACTTGGAAGTTAGATAAACTAGTAGGTTCTTCATGTTATTTGCAGATCTGTTTTTATCTTTATTACTCTCCAAAAAGTCCAGAGATTTTATCTGTTTCATCTATGAGATAGAAAATATAGTGTGTTCAAAACTTGGCCTAACCATTAATGTTTTGTGGCTTGAGGAAGAATTTCTTCCCTCTGGTTACACCATTTCAAGCCCTTTCTATTTTTAAAAGGATATGTCACACAGGAGATAAAATCTTTGCTACAGCAAACTGCAGACTGAAAATACTAATACCTCTCCTGAACAAAAATTACGGAACTTAGAGCATTAGAGTGGGGAAACCACTGCTACTTACAGTAATAGAGTTCTAGCTGTTATTCATTAACCATGCATTAGTTAGCAAGATTCTTTCATTGATTTTAAATTTGTTTTAGTGGGAAGAATCAGAACAGGCCTTTTCAACACAGCTCAGAGGAAATGCTAATAAAAGAGTTCTATTTCCTAGGCTTTACCAAGAAAAACATTGCAGTTTTCAGGATAACCACCACTGTTCCTTGGTAAATGTTGGTGCTGCTTTAAGACATAAGATTCCAGAAGTCCCTCGGATAAACACTCACCAGCAATCTGTCCCTACCAACTCCTCTTTCCTTTGGAAGGACTTGGTGTCCCTAGAAGAGCTTGCAATCTCCATGGCCTCTGAGTTCTGGGACAGAGATTTTTTCTGGCCAGTAAATGAACTGTAACTCATGTACAAGACTCCTCTAATCTCTACTTGTGTGTTGTGAGTCCCAAAGCAGATCATCGAGACCAGAGATTTCACTTAGAACATCGGGTATATTCAGAGAAAAAGCTTGAAAGAGAGCCAAATACAACCTTTTACTGGCGTATTGAGATAGTGATTTCTACAAAAATAACTTGTAAGTTAGATTAAATGGCAAGATAATTATTATACACAGCATGTGTAACACACTAGATAGATAGATAGATAGATAGATAGATAGATAGATAGATAGATAGATAGATAGATAAAATGCAGTGATGATAGATGCTGAAGGGAGCAAAATCTACTTTTGAACAGAATCCATAAATACAAGGGAAATCTGTGCATTGATTGCACAAAGACAGTTCTTTGTTGTGCAGGCCTTTGGCATAAAAATGGTTGGATATGAGGAAGGTTTCATGCCTATGGCTTACAGAGACTTTTTAAAAATTAAATCTGTCTCCGTTGTTATCTTGATACAATTGGAAGGATATTAAATAACACAAATATTTTCCTAATGACATGCAATGAATTAAAATATTTTCAAGAATGATAAAAAGGAATTAAGAGAGAGACAGACTTCAGTAGTAAAAGAGCATGGTTAGAGTTATACTTTGGCTTCTAATGGATATTCCTCACATTAGAATTCTTCTTGAATTTCTCCTGAGCTTTACGAATGCACAGTTGTGTCCCTCACTGGTGAAACCTATTTCCCAAGGAATAACAGAAATTAACTTCCTCATCCATAGGAGACTCCAGATTTGCTGTCATGGACCCCTTTGGACAATCCATCTTTGAAATTTCTTACACCAATTTTAACAGATGTGCTGTCAGTGAGAGTCAACTCCACACATTTTATATATATTTATACATACTCTTTAATTTTATGAGGTAGAACTACATTTTGTCTATTAATTAAGCATGACCACCCTGTAATGGCTCTAATAACTTACAGGTAAGGTAGGTGTTGCATCTGTCTGCAACAAAGCAAGAAATGGGTCTCACTTTTTCTTTCTTCCCCTAACCACTACACCTTGAAACTGCCTATTGGTAGGGAGGGTTTAGGTGGGAAAGTGATAGGGACTGATATTGCAGCTTCATATTCCTCTCCTATGCCCTGCTTAGATCCTGGTATGCCCAATTCTGGCAACAGTCATGTCTTTCCATAATACTCATTTCTCCTATTCTGTGCAACAGAGATTTGAGTTCATTGTGTTACAACTTGTTGAACCACATCCATATTTGAATAAATTTAGTGTCTTGTGACTTGTTTAAATGTAAATTGCCAGTTACAAATGATCATCCAGTTCTTTTGATTCCCCATGATTGTCACCTGAGAGAGAGATTTTGGATACAATGTGTGGCAGTGACTGCAGCCTGCAATAAAAATTATTCTAGACATGAAAACTCAGAGAAAGGCTTTCAAGGATGAACAAAGGTCTGAGAATTTTCCCTTTTTCTTTTAGTAAAGGATTTAGAAAACTAAATTTAGTTTGTTTAGAGGAAAGAAGTAAGCAGCAGATTTAATCAAAGCCCAGCAGTACCAGTGGGGGTGGATATTTCTGATACCACAGTGCCCCTCAAAATAAGAGAGAAAAGTTAATAAGAATCAGTGGTTAGAAGCTGATACCAGACAATACAATTTTAGACACAAGCCTTGACTTCCAGCTCTGAGCAGGGAATGATGAAAAAAAAGACTTCAATGTTTTGAGTCTCTAGACAGAATTTCACAGTGAAAAGCTATTGCTTGTGTTGGCCAGGAGCTCAGTCCAGATTAGTGTTCTGTCCTTAAAATTCACAGCTTTCTAAAATGAAGCTTACCTCATTCATACAGACCCAGAGGAAAAGTGAAGGACATCTCAGGAGACATAGGACAAATGTGGAATTGGAAATGCAGAGCAGAGTGATGTGATGAGCCCCATGTAAATCCATGGGTGGAAAAATAAAAAATAAAGACAGGCTTCCTGTTTCTCAGAGTATTTTTGTATTTGTGTGGCCATGGAAGTTACTATTATAGTAACTAGAACTTATCAAAAAAGCATTTTTCTTTTTTTAAAGCCATCGATTTTTTAGAAATAGCAAGTAAACACCTGAAGACTATTTCAAAAGCTCTGGCTGAAACTCAAAAATTCTGTTATAGGATTTGCAATTTGTAGGCACTGTGCTCTCAGCAATTTTTTTAACATGTATATTTTTCTTCCTGATCAGGTTGCCCACTTTGCTTTTCTTCTCCTCTTCTAACTGAGCTACTTCAGTATGTCAGGAGAGTCCCACAACAAAAGGTACCATATGAAAGATGTGTATGGGTCAGTGAGCCTGAGCAGAGAAGGAGAATAAAGGAAGGGAAGCAAATAAACAATGACACCAGGGAGCAGTTTGGTAAGGTTTTAATCAAAATAGTGTCTCCTGCCCACCACTATCCAGGTTTCGTCTTAATAAGTTGATTTTTAGATTTCATTAAAAAACAAAATAAAGCAAAACCCAAAAGTTTTTTTCCACACAGAGTATATATTTAAAGATGTATGAAAAGGACAAAAAATTTCTTTCTTCAGTTTCAACTGAATAAAATCAACCAGGTATTCTAATGACTGCCAGTAGTAAAAAAAATCTGAATTTCTGTGTTTTATCATCCAAAAGCCCAGATGTTTATTTGACAGATCTCTGAGTATTTGATGGGCACATTTTTATTATACAAAGTCTCTTAAAAATTGTATCAAGACAAATAAAGAAGTAAAGGAAACTTTCGTTAATATTCTAAGTATAATTTAGTTTAGGAATGAAGGTTACTTCTTGTTTTATGAAAATTGACTGCAGTATTTCAAATCAAAATGTCACTGTGAGCAAACTTTTAATTGTCTAGTTGTTATATAATTATATAAAATTATTTGGTTCTTATAAAATATAAAAAGCAAATATAATTATATATTCTAATGCATATAGATATATCATAAATTTCTATATGCTATTAAAGATACTTGATATATAATTCTCTAAGATATAATGATTTAGATATTAGATATATAATAGTTTCATATGTTTATAGAATTATATTCACATTAGGCATTAGCAGACCAGTGATGAAACAGTTCCTCATAAATTTTGTTGATGTTATTGTCAGATGGGAAACTTGCAGCTTAATTCAATCTGGAAAAATATTGCACTTAAGTTCCCATGTGAAGAAAGTTATTAATGACTAGATAGATTCAAGTTTCCATGACAACATATCATTGTGCAAGATCAGGTGGGATTTTACAGTAGTAAGTTCTTTTAAAAGCTAAACTCAAGATTAAATAAGATCAATGTACCATTTGGAACTGGCTTGAATCTGCATTGGAATTAATAGAATCATAGAATCATCAAGCTTGGAAAAGACCTCCAAGGTCATCAAGTCCAACCTTTGACTGAACACCATCACTTCAAATAAACCATGGCTCTGAGTGCCAGATCCAGACATTTCTTGAACATTTCCAGTGATGATGACTCCACCACTTCCCTGGGCAGCCCTTTGCAATGCTTGACAACTCTTTCAGTGAAGAAATTCTTCCTGATGTCCAACCTGAACATTCCCAGGTGCAGCTTCACTACAGTTTCTCTTGTTCTGTCCTTAGTTGCATGGGAGAAGAGACCAAACCCCACCTGGCTGCAGCCTCCTTTCAGGTAGTTTTAGAGAGTGATAAGGTCTCCCCTAACCCTGGCCAGGATAAATGGCCTCAGCTCCCTCAGCCACTCCTCATATGACTTACTCTCTAGATTCTTCACCAGCTCCATTGTCCTTCTCTGAACTTGCTCCAATAGACAAAGTGCAACCCTTGCAAGCTTTACAAGCCCCTCACAAGGCTCTGCTCTAACAGCTCTGCTTACAGGGTACAGACATTGTGAATCCATTCACTTTTCCACCTGGAAAAACCCTGAGATTGGGACCTAGTATCAGCTTGTTTTGGGACATTCTGTAACAAAAGATATTTGATTAAAATAGTGGAGTTGTTGTATTACAGTATAGAATTCTGGCACTATTTCACATCAAGTCCTTTTCACCTCTTACTCTAATGCTGTATCTCTTTGGCATTTTGATTCTGGCAAGATAGAAAGGATGCTAAACTTCAGAAAATGCAATCATCCATGGAAAAGATGGAATTTATTTTAAATCCTTACATCTCTTTTGCTATCCAGATGGTTTATTAGCTTAGGTCCATGAGTATAGTCTTTGTTTTCCTTCTTTAACACCCACTCTTCTCAAACAGCTTTCTCCTATAGTATATTCTTCAGCAGCTTCCTGTGATGAATGTAGGTATTGAGTAATTTAACAGAGGTAGGACTAATGAGGCTGAAACCAGTAATTGTTGAGAGAATAATTGCTTTTGTGGCAGCAGATTTGATGGTCCGGATTTCATGGTCCAAATTTACAATAAGCAGTAGACTTCATGTGATATTCACCTAGGTCAGTTTGCTATTTCTATGATGCCTCCTCCTCTCTGTCAAGTTTTTCTCTCTCATCTACTTTGATGTGTATATTTGGGGGGAGAGGTTGTCAGGGGCTGGCACAGAGACAACCACATTTGAAATGGGACATGAAATATCATCACAGCACTGAGGCTGAGCTCTGTTGATGGGATTCAGGAACATGAACATCCTAACACAGTGTTAGAAAAGGGAGAAGACACCACAGTACAGATAATCTTCTTACTTCAGTGGATCTCCATCTGACATAGATCATGTTTCTGTACTGCATCTATCACAAGGAGTCTACTGTCTCAGTTGAAGTCTGAAAAAAAGCTATCTTTGTAAAATCAAAGTGCAATAACTGTGTTCTTCTGAATTAGTTCATGGTTTTACTACATTCATAAAGTAATTTGTGAAAACTTATTTAAACTCTTGTCCAAAGACTTAAGATTTCTGCAGTGTTAAAATTAAACTAGTTATTTAAAAAAAAAAGTTTATTTTTTAGAAAACCAAATCAAAACAAAACCCTGCCCCTGAAAATTTAGTTTCTTAGCCATAAGGTAAATTTAGGTTATTATTCTCAAAATGACCATTTATGTAAGGAAGATGTTTTTACCCAAACACTCTTCCTGTGAGCATTAAGTGGTTTTTTATATATTATTCGCTGTGACAGCTCAAGCCCATGGGATTCTTTCTTACCTGATATGGACCTTGAAAAGACATTAGGCCATTATGACAGTTCACTGGTCTGGAAGAGAGAACAGTTACGGTATCCTTTTTGCAGCAGCATATCACTACAGGAATACCTTTTGGTACCAATCTGATTTTACACATTATTAAAACCAATGGTTTGGGAAATTGGAGGGTGAAGGAAAAGTTTTTACAGGCTGTGAATCTCTTCTGCTTTGCTGGGTAGGACTCGTTGTACCTAAATTTAATTATCAAACAGTTAGGTGTCCAGCCCACTTGTAGAATCTGTGGAGGAGAGAAACATTAGATAATAATTCACATGTTCTCTCTGAAATACATTTTAGGATGGGATTAGTAACTTTTTTATGATGCACCTGTTGATCTACAAGTAATAAAAGAACCAAAAGCAATACTCTAGACCGGATATTTTTGTTTCCATCTAGAAAAAAAAGAGCTGAAAAAATTACCAGTCCATACCATGTTTTTCACTTATCATTTGTACGTTTGCATTTTTTTGACTCGATGACAGAGAGAGTGTGATATAAAATCTTTTTATGATTAAGTGACCATTTCAGAATGATTTTTTTTAACAATACATAAAAAAGAAAGGCACAAGATATATGTTAGAAGTGCCAAATCTGATTGTCTGATAGCTAGGAGATTACTGTAGCTCCATGCCCAGGCACACTTGGGACCAGGACAGAGCTCATGTTCCCAGGAAGAATACATACACAGAATGTGTACATACAACACATCTAAACACAACTGACCACACAGACCATCACAGATACATCAACTCAGCACTCAAACACTAACAGCACCAATGGTCTCATCCTGTTCCCTTCTCCAGCAGACCCAGATGAAGGTCTGTCTGTGGAAAACCTACACATGGATGCAATGCGAACCCTTCCAACAGCTGCTGTCACAAACTCATCCCAGCCAGCACCCCAGTTTTTGATCCTTGAGCATGGGAGCCCGTGTTGCTGCATCCCTGCTCCAGCTGCTTGTGCATGTGAATGCAAATACATGCAGGAAGACACACTGTGGAGAACACCAGTAACAGGCATTAAACACTCAGCCCACTTAGTGGCTGCCCCTTGAGTCCTCCAGTCTCCAGTTGCCTCCTGTGCAGAGATGCACACATGCAATTTGGCCTCTTAATTGATCCCCAGGCCTGGTCCTTCTGGCAGCCAACTGGCAGAACTTCTGGAATCTCAGTGTGTCCCAGACTTATGGCCACTTCAATACCTGCTTCCTAATCTTCTTACCTTCTCACCACCAAGTCCCACTTAGTAATGTCAATCATACAGTGTCAGACACACCCACACATTCCCATTTTCTCCTATGCAAGTGTCCAGAAATATGGGTCTGAGATAGTCCCATTTCAGTTGCTGGATATTGTGCTCTGGGCTCCTCTGTGTATATGCAGATGATTATTGTGTCATATAACCTAACAACATACATCCACGTTGCTTTACCCAGTGTGTTTTACAGATTCTATAAAAAACTCCGACTGAATTTGTCCATTGTTGCTTTGTTGTTTCTGGCATGAAATGTGGCATTCTGTACAACAGACCATGGCTCCTTCTATAGCCAAACACCATAATGTCAGTCTCAAAATGCAGACTATTGACCAAATCCAACCTAGACAGGTATAATGTAGATTTCTCAAAAAAATGTCCTGTGATCTTAGGTGACTTCCAGTATGTTTCACTTTACTTTCATATCTCTTTCTAAAAAACAGCCTCCTCAGCAAGTGTTGCCAAAGACAGAAGTTGATCCAATTTTTAAAATCATATTTAATGTGTTTGAGGTACTTTTCTCATATTTCTACAGGGATCAAGGACTGTGTTTTGAAACTAATTCTGCATTTACAAGAGCACCAAATTGAATCAAAAGTCAATATCAGGTCATTGAGTACAAAACTGTTACATTGGGAAAATATTAATCTTCAAAAGTATAATGTACTTTTAATGTACTTTAGCTGTGAAAAAAAATGTTATTTCTTTATTATTTAAAAATGCTGTTATTTTCACATTTTCTGGTGCTGTTTCCCAATACAAGTAAAGTGCTAAGTGAGATTCAATTAAGGCCTGATTTCATAGCTTTAAATAGAATAGGTCTTGACTAATTGTAAAATTGTCATTTATTTTTTAAGTAGGCTGTATGCTGGTGTACCTGGTGAAGCTAAAACATGCTTGAATGTCTTTTTTGTATCAGGTTTTTACACTTCTGTAGTAAATCCTATTCAAAGGATCCTTTGTAATATTTTTCTCTCTAATTAAGAGAAAATACTAAACACTGAGCAGTGAATGACAGAAGAAAGTACTGGTTTATGCTAACTGATATTTAAAGTAGCCCATGAGCTAAAAGCAATTCAGAACTACTGAAAATAAAGTCTCGCAGACATTATGTTAATGGAGACTTTCATTTAAAAAAGGTGAACTGTGAATGCTTTTCCTTGTTGAAGTATTGTAATTACTGTAAAAGTGAAGCAATAAACAGAATCTAATGGCTGATCCTATCTTATATAAATTAGAATAATGTGAAGCAAATAGATCTTCATCCAGGAACTGTAGAATATTAGTGTGATGTCCAGTAGATCCTTTAATGAAGAGTATAATTGATGGATGTGTGCCAATGTAGCCTTTGGAAAAGAATTCATACTTTACATACCTACTGGGGTACTTTGAAGAACCAATAAATATATGGACTTATTAGTATATTTATTTGGACTTCCAAAAGATATTAAATAAAATGCCAAAGAAAGGCATTGAGGAAACTCACTAAGTACTCTTACTAAAATTAAGCTGCTGCAATATAAAATAGGAGCTCCTTGTCTGGTGGAGTAATTTTTTAATTGCCAGGAAAAGGAGTATAGCAGTAAGCAATCAGACTTATGGTACAAGCAGGTCAGCAGTGGTGTTCCCTAGTGTCTGTCCTGGGGAAGGGATGTGAATAATGAGGCAACAAAGTTTGCTGAAGTTACCCAGTAATTTATGGTAGTGAGAACAGGGCAGCTGATGGCTCCTGGAAGATATTACAACACTGAATAATGAAGCAACAGAATGCCAGATAGCATTCAATGCAGATAAATTTTAAGTGATGCTCAAGCAGTAACACAGTCCAAACTTTACATAGAAAATGACTGGCTTCTGAGGACTGTTATCACTCAGGAACAAGACATGGGATTACAGTACATAATTCAGTCAAAATATTAACTTACCACTAAGCAGTGTCAACAAAGCAAGTGGAATATTCAGAATTACAGGGTAAAAATAAAGAATATAATTATGCTACTGTACAGGTCCACAGTGTGTCCCCGTTTTCCACAGAGTATGATATTCTTATCTCTCCCTGTCTTTATTAAAAAAAAAAAAAAGTGATATAGAGATTTTCAAAAGAGAATAAAGGATGAGAAAAGGTCTGGAACACATCTGGGGCAGGTTCTGTATCCTGTGTAGGGCAGTTTTCTTCAACCTATAAACAGACAGGAAGATACTAGTGAGACCTATAAACCATAGGTGTACTAAAGAAGTTGGATGGGGACCAACTGTTTGCTGCCCTTTGTAGTAGAAAACCAAACCACCTAATGGAAATTAACCTAAAGGAAACTAGGAAGTGGCAAATTGAAAGGAGCTTAAAGAGACCAGCTTTCACATAGGATGGAGAATCTGCCCAGGCTACTGTTTACAAGGACAGTTGTCTGTTTCTGGAAGACACTGAGTCATCTAAATGGATCTGTTTCTATAAACTGCTGGAGCCAATGAGAGTATTTTTGGGAAGTATTAGTATTTGCTGCCTTATGCCACCTCCCAAATAATTGCTGTTGGTCACTGTTGGAGATAAAATAGAATAACTGTATCTCAGTTCTGACACAATATGTCTATTTTTATATGGTTATTATAAGATCCGACGTTCTGCATGCTGTGGTTAAGTGTAGATCACGAAGAGGTGATTTTTTTCCCTTGGAGACAATGCATTAGAGTGATTTAAAAATAGATGAAGGATCTAAGGATCATACTTGAATGATCCTTTAGTCTTTTGAAGAAGCTTCAAAAATTATCAGGTTGTATGTACTTTGAGGGTGCTAAATCATTAAACTTTCTTTGCAGTATTTTATTTTAATTGAGAAAAAATATTCTGTTCCTTAACAAAGCAGAAGTACTGAAAATAATGAGACTCTCATATGAATTAAAGAGGTTTCTCCAGTGTTCTGTGAGCTAAAAAGGTTTGGTACATTAAGTAACTATGTGCCAGTTGTGCTTCTGCAGCTGCTGGTAAGGACTCAATTTAGTCAACTGTATGTAAATACTTCCAGTGTTTGAAATGACTCATGGTATCTGAGACATCCTTAAGGGGCTGACAGATACAACACAAAGGTTAAGCCAGATATTTCTGTAGTAGGAACTCGAAATCTGACAAGACAAAGATTGTGGCCAGCAAATGGTGGCAATGTAACTGTTTGTGCACCTGCACCTAAGTCATCCCTAATGAGTTGATGTGACACAGCCCAAAACATCAGTGAAAAAACATAATTTCCCTTTTTACTTCTTGAATTAATAACATGCAAAAGGAGAGTCAATTATGTTCTGTTTTCTTCATTTCCGTTCGGATGCCACACTGATCATATGCCCAAATGAAAAAAAGAAAAAAGAAGTTCAGGCAAATGTCCATTCCCAACCAACTTTGGCACTCCTCCTTTTTTGCTTTTTTCTAAAAACCATCTGATTCTCTTTCTGTAATGTGATATCCATTGAATGTACACAATCCATTTGTCAGGCAATGAGGTTACAGTTCTGTATCAGTTCTTTAATGAAGCACACTGGTATAATATTAATTTTGTATTTGCTAATAGAGATATATCTCAGCAGAATAACAACTTCAAAGAATAAAACAGTAATGAGAATTTGTCTTTAATTAAGTATTTCACTGAATGGAATAGTAGTGAGAAGGATTTTAGAGAGCCACAGTTTAATTTAATGAGATTGAGTGTCTGAACTCTACTCCACGCTGGTGGCAGCAGCAAGATGCAACTGTGTCCCTGACAACAATGAAGATGTAAAAAAAAGAACACAATCATTAGTCTTCTGAAGTGAACCAAATTTTCCTGTCTTCCCCCATTTCTCCCATCTTGTCTACTTCCACCAATAAAGCACTGTTGGGTTACGTGCTAACTTGATACAAGTATTGAAGGCATAGTACATGGAGATTACACATTTTCTCAGATAAGGATGAACCTTGGGAAAAAAAAGTGTTTCAGAGAGAAAATCTTGAAAGGAGTAATTTGCCGGGTATCTTACCTTTCTGCCTCACATACACCACACACGTTAACTGGTCCAGTGGAGATAGGGGGTAATCTGTCATCCCTGCATTACCAATCCAAGCAAACTTCACTTCCTTTTTCCGTAAGTTGTGACCAGCCACCAAATAGGACTGCTAGCTGTTCCAGAAGGCACACAGTTTTGCTGCCAACACAGCATCTGCAGGAGCAGGGGATCAGTATCTTCCCAATGAGAAAGAATGTGAACATTAGTACCAGTGTTTACAGTGACATCTGCAATTGAAGTGACTTTTTCCAGCCCCATGTTCACCACATCCCACTGAGATGACTCACCCAAGGACTGATCCAAGGGGAGCCATAGGATAGGAATGGAAAAAGTCCTTGTTGGTTCTTACATCTTAGCTCACTTCCCTCTGTAACAGCTGGACATCAAAATTCACAAACCATTTCCCATTGCTGTCAAGGACTGTGCAAGGACAAAATAATAGCATACATAGTGGGACATTTAAATGTGACTTGAAGAGCATACTTTGGAGTAGACTGAGGTTAGATAAAGTACTGTATTATCCTCCAATAACTCTTTCATAGGCGTGAGAGTACAATGATAGTAATGCACTCACCGTCCTATTTTCTTAATCCTCTTACTTGTGGAGCCATGGCGTGGGAGGAAATCAAGATTAAAAGATAGGAGCCTAGATAACTGTGTATAGCTAAGCCCTAAAAATATTAATTTTTGTCTTTGAACTGTGCTAGTCATGGTGGGAAGTAAATTAATGCAGGATTAGAAACACTATTTTATACAAGATGTGATACGGGGCCAGATTGAAGAGCCCTATTCCCTGTTAATTAAACCACACAGTTCATATTGTTCAAAAATACTGATTTAAAGACCAGAACTGAAAACTGTAAAATGCTTTGGTCTGCTTATGTTTAATTTTAATTAACTGGAGACAAACTTATTTGACAAGTGTTTCACAACATAGAATATATAAAAGGAAAGTTGAAGGTTATGCATCTTCTGTGGGCTATATTTTAAGTACAACTACATTAACCCCCCCCCAAATAAATATTCCAGCCTCTAACATAAGACATTTAAAACACTTTACTGTAAGCTTTTTATAAAACAAATGTTTTTGCTTGGCATAGTATTATTGGTTAAATATTTCTTAACTCCAACACTACATACTTCAACAAACATAATTGATCATTTCATTTTGGTTTAGTCTGAATTCCAGAAGCAGCACCCATGCAGTGGGATACATGAACATTCTAGAGGGGTTATCCTGTGCTAAACTGGGTGTCTAACATAACTATAACTCAGTCTTCAGATGTAAAAACCTTACTTCCCTCGTGAAAGAGGAAGCCTAAGTTATTAATTTAAGTGTTTGACTTTTTTAAGCAAAAAAAATGAACAAAAAAATCAGGCAAATCCCACCTTGTAGATTACTGATACTAACTTTGTGCAGGAAAATACCTTTCTACATTACATCTGCTTGCTGAAGAACCAAAGTAGGAGCGATTCATTTCATGTTAGATCATCTGCAGAATTCTGTGGGTTTGGATATCCTTGGAATTGACAGTATAGATGTTTCTGTTGTAGAAATCTAAGCTCCTGCTTCTACATCTTACTGGGATATCAGTATCTCCCAAGTATTAAATATACACTATGAATAATAGAAAACATAAAATTGGAAGTAAGGACAACTTAAGTAGTTGAAAATGGTGCCTTAGTTTATTCAACATTTAGGTGAGAAAAGACAAGATAAACATTTTCTTCTCATTTCTATTTTGCATTTATTAACAACCCATTTTATTGGATTTGTTTCCACTAAGCGTATCTGTTGCTCTCCATTTCTTCAAAAATGGTACTTAAAATCTTTAATTATTCTCCAATACTTGTGCTTCTCAAGTTGTTTTTTCTGCTCTGGAGAAAAGGAATTTTTCCATGCTATGATTTTGCTGAAGATTTTAAAGAAATCTGTAGAAATATATTGGCTCACTTGGCTCTGGAAGGATCAACACCTATGGGTTGCAACCCCATAGGTGAGAACTGACTCTAGGAAGAAAAAAAATTCTTTAAGATATGTTTGAGAGAGACAGTAGAAGAAAAGCTGTGTGTTAGTCTGGCCAATCTCATATAGAGATGTGAGAAAGGAAATGTTGTGGGCTTAATGAGGTATCCAGCTTGTAGTTGAACGAGATGAAGAGAAGAAGGGGAGCGTGAAGTGCAAAGTTACCTGAGAAAACTGCTGTTAAAACAGAAAATGCTTATGAATTTAGGAAATTTTTCCAAGTTGCCATTTCTGCTTTTCAATTCAACATTTTTCAGGATTGAGTAGTAGGAAGCAACAATATTTTTGACTCTTGGAAGTCACCGCATTTTTGTTACTTCATGGTGAAGTTCTTGTCCTTTTTAATGCCATAAATTGTGCTTAATATCACAGTTTTCAGATACTGATAACTGTTCCATGAGCAAGGAGATCCCTGAACCTTTCTGAAGGGAATTTAATTTTTTAAATACAATTCTTTGAGCAGCTGTGAGATAAAGGTTGCAAAAATATGGCAAAGTCTTCATCTGAAGACAAAGTTTATTTACCCTAGAATTTTCCAGATAATTTTGTACTATAAGGAATCATTTTTAGTTAAACACAACAGTACACACAAATCTTTTCAGAAGGAGAACGAAATGAAACATTTTTTAATTTTATTTTTAATACCTAACATGAGTTGCACAAGCAATTATTAACTTTACTAGATGATGTCAAGTCTTCTTGGAAAAAAACTCTTAGATGAAAAGTTAGAGGTATGACTAAAGGTTTCATCAAGGTCTGACAGTTGCTATAGGAGGTGAAGTCTTCAAGTCTTTTTCACAGTCTTTTGAAGCAAAATCTCTTGATCAAGTCAGTCAGTGCAGCCAGGGAGCTGGAAAACCATGCCTCTTGATGATAGACCAGGAGTGGGAAAGTGAAAATAGAGTAGGAGGTTTGGAAGATGAAAAGACCTTCAGGGAAACTGTAATAGGAAAAGGAGCAGGTTTAGCAGCTTAGTATCATGTCAGTACAAACTGCAACTACTCCTCTGCTAATAGGAACAATCTTATGCTAACAGGAACAACAGAGTTGTGTTGGGGAAAATCTTAAGGAATATACGAGGAACTGGCATTTCCTTCTGCTTCTGAATCTCAGTTTCCTAGAGGTTTTCAGCTAACCTTTTAAGGCTTCTAGAATGTCCCTCAGAAAATATCCTTGTCTTGTTTTTCATATCTTGAATCAGTGGAAAAGTGTCATGGTGAGAGACTTTAGAATTAGTGACAGATTGGGAGTATAGGACTTGTCTATATTTGTGTTTATTTGGGGAACCAGGGAAGGGGGCATTCTTTGATAAAATATTCTAGGTCAGCTTTTCTAAATTCACACACATTTTCATGCTCTCATTCCAATATAATATAATCTGGCTGTTGGGAAAGATGATAGCTGTGATAGCTCTTTCATTCCTCCTGGGAATTACTGAAAGACAACTGATTGGTGACTGTGAAAATGGTGCCAGTGACCCTGCAGTGCCTTGGCAGTGTAGATGATTGCCCAGAACTGCCCTGGCACTCCCTAATACACTGGTGTAGGCACCACTTTAGAGAACTCAGGTCCTAATACCATGCACCTAGTGGTTTCTCAGACATCTTCCCTTCTTCAAGCACTGAACTGAACTATGATTACGGGTAGTTCCTTAAGGGTCACCACAACCTGAGAAGACTATGATCCTGTGTGAGATTTTTCAAACTGTTTTGATGTGTATGTCTAATAGGCTGCCCAGGTTAGGACTAAGCTCACAAGGCTCCCTATGTAATCCACACAGAGGTTGATTTGGGGTGTGCACTAAGCCATACACTGTATTGCCATCTAGAGGGGCCACTCTTTTAAGGGGTGGCAGGGGGAAATAATCTCCTGGTCAAGGATTCTTCTTTGCATAGAAGTTACTGCCTTCTACCGGCAATTCTGCAATCGTGACATCACAATTGAGTCTGTCATCCTCACTCAAAGTAAAAAGAACACGTTTTGATGCTTAAATGGGTCTCTGAGTCACTCAGAATGAGATTCATATCTTCTCTGAAAGAATGTATTGGTAAAAGAATCTGTCTTACCAAGATGGTGACAGCTGCTCTGGAGTCTCTAAAGTGCACAGACGCCAAGGTGCCCATGGTGGCACTGCTATGATTTGGGGCATCTGCCTGCAGACAGCTTATGAACTGCAATTTGATGTCAATGAACCATCTGCATTCCTGTTTGTTCCTATGTCTTGTACTTCTTATGTGGAAAAAGGGAAGCAAAGTACTTACAGCTCTGTCTTAAAACTACCTGTTTTAAAAGGCTATTATTTAGTGAAGGTTGGGTCTGACCTAGGAAAAAACACATTCCTTGTTAGAGCTATAGGATTTCCATAGAGAAAAGTAGAGAAAATCAATATTAAAAGTGAGAATCATACTGGGATTTCTAGTTGCTCAGTGCGGTTCTCCCTTAACTTCTGTAAGCAAATTTTTTTTTAAAAGTGTCAGATGACATATGGGATCTAAAGTTAGGTGTCAAATCAAATTTTGGCATATAGTGTAATTGTCCATATAGCAGGGAATTACATCTGAATGATCCAGGTGTATGCCACAGGATAGATATGGATGAAAGCTGAACACACTGTTGTGTAAGAGCCATGGTCATAAATAGTTGCTGTTAAAGAGTGATATTGTGTTTGTCTTGGAGATCCATGGCCATGGATATGCAGCCCTGATTGATAGGATAATTGAACCATGCTAGAAATTCCCCCAACCTCCAGTTCCTCATGTTTCCCAGCAACTTTTGATGATATAAAAGAGATGATAATCACATTGACACCTTCTTCCAGATTCAGGCCCCTTTTCTGACTGTCAAACTGGTTTGAGACACTTGTTCATATTCGCATTCACTGCCTTTCAGAGAGCTGCTGGATAATGAAGTGTCCTTTCTTCCTCCAAATCTTCAGAGAATTTCCTGAAGAAATTCAAGTAGAAGGCTGACTATGACCTGGATCCTTTGGAAAACCACTAGAAAGTATTGTCTGTGAAATGTTCTCTTCATTGACTTTCATGGGGAGCAGGGGGATCACAGGTAAAGAGATGATGAGGCACAGTCACTAAAAGAAAAGAGATTAGTGTTGAAGTACACATAATGCTGGAAGAAGACATAGGACATGGAAGACAGGCAGAGACTTGTGTGAAACCTGGAGTAGCTGATTAGCAATATGAGTGGTGGCAGCAGAAGCAGCAGCACAAAGCCAGAACCAAGAAAAAAAAACAACTTGGAAAAAAGGGTGTGAAGAAGGAACTGGAATAGAAGTTTTTTCACTATGAATCTTCCTCAACAGAACTGGCAGGCAGGGAGATGTCAATGTTATATTTTGTTAGTCAGATCAGAATTACATCAAATGAATCAAGTAGACTCCTAATTCAACCTAGGTATCCAAGTAGAGAGAAGATGACAATAAATAACTAATTCCTCACGAGTAACAGTCAAAAGCACAACTTTGAAATGACAAATGGGTGATGCAATATACTAGGCAAAAGGAAAGAGATTTGCCAATATCAAAATTCCCAATCTTTGATTATAAGAATGCTTGAAGACTGAGCTAAGAAGATGAAAAAAACAGGTAAACAACGTTCATAATAAGGGCTGTTTTCTTGATCTAATATTAGTGTAGTTGTATGCTATTATTTCATAGGAAATATCTGCTGAAAGCAATTTAATTTACAGAATAGTTTAAAAAAAAAGTATCTGAAGCAATGGATTCTTGCATTGTTCAAAGAACAAAACCAACTTCAAAAGGAAGGCATTCAGCCTTCAAAAGATGAGAAAGACAGACAGTGATACACAGAGAGCAAAGAATGTGAAGAAAGGAAAGAAAGAGTAATCTTTATGATTGGAAGTTTCTTCCAACTCCAGATGTAATTAATGAAAAGAGGAAATAAGTTCCTGAGATAAAGGTAGGTCCATATATGAGATAATATAAGAAGTTACAGTTGAAAGGAATTTCAAGCAGATCGTTTCAATACTAGACTGAAATCTCTTGGGGAAAAAAATGAGGAAAAAGAAGGAGAAAAAGGCATTTTATTCATTATAATGGATAGGATTGCACACATAAAACCTTTCAAAGCAGTTCAAATATTTAAGCAACTGCAATGAAAAACTTCTTTGTTACCTGAGACTGAAAGTACATTTCTGGAATCGGATATCTTTGAGTCTTTGATGTACTGGTTTTGACTGGTGTGAAGTTAATTTTCATCATAGTAGCCAGTATGGGGCTGTGTTTTGGAATTCTGCTGGAAAGAGTGTTGATAAAACGGGGATGTTTTAGTTACTTCTGAGCAGGGCTTACACAGAACCAAAATCTTTTCTGCTCCTCACCCCCTTCCACCAGTGAGGAGGCTGGCAGTGCAGCCAGGACAGCTGGCCACAGATGATCCAAGGGGTGTTCCATACTTTATGGTGCCATGTTCAGCAATTATAGGTGGGAGGAGGTTGGTGGGAGGGCTGCTGCTGAGTGATTGGCAGGTTGGTCATGACCATTTGTTTTTATTTGTACCCCTTGTCTTTCTTGTGGTTTATTTCTTTTTCTTTGTTATTTTAATTTTCATTGAAAATTATTATTACAATTTTTCTATTTTGATTAGAAATACTAATTTTGATTTGAATTATTAAACTGTTCTTATTTCAACCCACAAGTTTTCTCACTTTTGCCCTTCCATTTCTCTTTCCCCTATCTTGCTGCAGGGCAGCAGTGAGCAAGTGACTGTGTGATGCTTAGTTGCCAGCTGGGCTTAAATCATGATATCTGACCAGAATAAAACTTGAGCTTTTCCATTCTAACCCTGTGCATAACAGTTGGGATTTACAACGTGGCCTTCCTTGACATAGGTGAGAAGTGATGCCTCCAGTCAGATTCCAAAGATTATTGCTCAGTGCTCTCTGTAGCTTCAAATATGGGTTAATGCACACAGAGCAAAGCGTTCCTGGACATTCATTGCAACAATATCGTTAGGGACCAGTACTTTAAAAAGAACCATGTAAGAGACATAGTGCCTTGCAAAGAAGGATGAATGGAAAGATCAAGTCTTTGCTGAATCTTTTGGTTTCTTTTCACCTTTGCAGAATCCTAAATATGATGTTAGCATAATAAAAAAGCAGAACACAGGAGTTATAAAAAATTATAAAGTTCTCTTCAAAGAGACCAAATAAACAGATAATTTCCTTCAGCACAATAAAGATATTAATTATGCCAACCTATGAAAATTTTGTCTCTAACCACAATGAAACCAATCCTTTAAAATTCACACCTTCTTTTGATTGTAACAGTAAAATTACAGAATTGCTACCAAGCTACATAGAGGAATAGTCAGGACCAGAAACACTGTAATAGAGTAAGTTCAGGTTCAGGTAATTTCTTAGGAAATTTCCAAAAGCATTTGCCTATCCACAAGGCATCACATCAATGTCAAATATTAAATCTCTGAGAATAGAAGAAGATATCAATATATCACCAGATTTCAGAGTGTTTAGTAGAACAAAGAAAAGGTTTTAGGACAAATGCTTGGGGCACCAAATCATCTTTTCTGAAATCCATATGTGTATGCAAAAGCAGGAACTGAGCTCATATTTCAAATGACTTGTGAAAATAGGGAAGGCATTTACCTGACCTGAGAGTGGAAACCTGAAATAAGGCTAATTCATAGCAGTAGCAGAAACTCATAGAAGCACCTGGATATAAAAAGGATTTGTGGGATAGTACAGGAACTACCTTGCATATTTCAGTTGTAAATATAATTTTGCATCTTTTTAATACTAAAGCCTAACTAAAAGGGGTGTTATATGAAGAAAGTAAATAGTAAATTTAAGGAAATAATTTTACTTGAATATGAATTATGTTTATTCATATAAAAATAACAAAACCAGCCTTCCTAATTTGTACATTTGAGACCAGAAGAAGAAGCAAACCCAGGCATCAGAAACAACTCAGTGTAAGAGAGATCACTTATGAGCCCAGTACAGAGTACCTCAGCTCTGTATTAGAGCAAAGAACAATATGGCAATGAAGAAGTTACGTTAATAATATAGCATGACCAATCATAATATTACTTTGGTAATGCATAATCAAAATGGAATACCAAAGAAAAGATGAAGGCTAAAATTCCTGCTGATTCTGTTAACATACAGCCAATTTCAACTAAAATTTGTGGATACATCGGCTTACCACCAGTAAATCTGAGATAGACTATTCAGAATGGAAAAAAAGGACAGGAAATTGAAAAATACTGAACTCAAACAATGCATTATGAAATTTTTCAACAGAACTGTTAGCTGCCTTCCAGGAAAGTTCTACCTACCTTCCAGGCAGATATTCACTTAGTGCAATATCTGCTTTTAAAAACGGTCCAAACTAAATTAATAGAAGTTAATAAGTCGTTTTAGCATCATTAATGTGTTCACAAGCTGGATAAATAGAAGTATATCTACTGAAGGGTAAGGAAGCTGTATATTTGCTTAGATAGAACTAAAGTCACACACTGAAGAAGTGTCACTCAAGGCAAAACTGGGGTGCTTGGCACCAGAGACAGTCGTAGCTAGAAGCTAGTGATTGGAAGTGGTTTCATTAAGAGGGCAATTGCCCCACCACATCTTGGATAGCATTGGTAGATATGTAGAACTGAGCAGGTCGTATGGAATCAAACCTGTGGTAAAGAACACTTGTGTGTCCCACATGGAGTTACAGATGCCAGCACTGGTGTCTGGAATTGAAAACAGTAGTGCCAAGATGTGGCAGATCACATCCACTGTGTTGTCACTCTATCAGGGATTGCAGGATAGCAAAGCCAAAATTACACCAGAATCAGACTACTTTATCTGTTACTGCAAAATGGTATTCAGGACCCTCATTGCCTCTCAAAAGCTAATCCAGACTCTGGGCAAGGACCAGGAAACAAAGCAGAGTCATACCCAAGGATAAAAGAAATTCAAACCTTTCTATGAACATCTTCTTAAGCTGCATACACTGTCTGGATGGTTTAGGTGATGCCTGAGCAAGGAAGAAATGTGGATATTGTTAATTTCACACAATCCAGTGTGTAGCAAGGACCTGGGAAGCACCAATGCCAGCTGTAACTGCCTCTAGGTACATGGGCAAGTGGCATTTTGTGGTGATGGAGTGGGACAGTAGCTTTTCTATCAGGTCCACTCTCACTTGCAGAAGAACGACATCACCCACACGAGAAGGGATGTGGGTGGTCAAGAAGAATTTAAATTAGAACATTTAGATATAAATTAACTATACCCTAAATAGGAATATTTTTAAAAAGTCACATATTCTTGACTACCCACCATCACCTGTTCATGCAGTTGAAGTGCAAAAACTACAGGGTGATAAGAGAGAGTAGGAGATATGTAAAGGTTCTCCCCAAAGCAATGAGGAGGACAATGACAGATTTTACTTCTGTACAAACTTCAGCTCCTTCAGTAGCTTTCATGATTGTCTCCAGGTTTCATAAAAGCTGTGAAAAGCAGGGAAAGCAGAAGGAAGATGTAGTGTCCAGGCACTATATACCTCACAGACCACAGAACAAAGCAGAAGCAAATACTGTGACTAATTTCTTCCACTGCTTGAGTATTGCAAACTCTTACTCTGGTTTCTGTAAAATAAAGAATTTATTTGTCTGACAGTGTCAGAGCAGCCATCACAGCCAGAGCAGTGGGGCTTTTCCACAGGGCCTGCTATCCCACCCTGTTCTGTTTCAGACAGCAAACTGCAGTTTATATGCAGGAAGTCTGTACAATTTAGTAAGCAAAGAGAATTCACTCACAGCACATCAAATATCAACACTGAACTAGCAGTTGAAATAATTAAGCCTCTGTTAAAGGAAACTGTAAGCATCAGAGCAAATCTATGGCAGGCTATACTTACATGTAGAAACCTTATCACAAAAGATATTCATTAACAACTTCATACAATTTCTGATGTCAAGCTGCTTTCATATTTTTTCTGCACATAATTCCATCAGTAGCAGAAATGACAATGGAAAAAATGCAGGACAAAGGAATGATACACAGAGAAAAGATGAAGACCTTTCAGATGTACACTGTGGAGGATCTCAAGAACAGATTTTCATGTCAGAAGAAAATGCAGCATGCAAGAGAATTTTGTAACAAGTCTGAGAACAGACATTTAATCGCATGAGTCTTCACTATTGCAAATACAGAAGACAGATGTGGAGATGGTAAAATGTGCATCTCAACAAACTTCAGTTAAAGGACATGAGCCAACCCACGAGAGTTGATGATAGATGTAAGAAGGCACTTAAAATAATAAATTTACAGTAAGAAAAAGGTAGGTCTTCTCAGAAACAGAAAGGTTCTCCTTAACACCAACATCAATCTGCATCCAGTATAGAGGACAGCTTTTGGGCAGTGCTGAGGTGTGAAAGGACAACCTCTTCAGGAACATCCCTGGTTGCCAAGAAACTTGAAAGTGAGAAAATAAAAATGAGAGCTGGTGCAAGTGGTTGGTAAAGCACACACACACTACAAACTTCATTATCTGAAGTACACATGAGAAGCAATGCAATGGAATACAGTTTTCTTGACTGCAAGACAAATTGTGATTGCAGAGAATAATGCAGAGAGGTGTTCAGTATATTACAACAATTTTGAAAGCAAAGGTGGGATGCTGCACTGCCTTGCCAGTCTTGTTTCTGCTCTCTCTCAGGTTGAATTCCAAGCAAAGGGAATGTAAAATACTTCAATTAGTGGCAGTTACCATTAAAATTACTAAACATTTGGAGAAAAAACTGCTAATGTTTTTACAATGACTATTCTTTAAAAGCTGATGGAATCTTGCATCATTTGAGGTACACAGGCTCTTTTTATGATTGCATCTTATAATCTGAGACTATGAAGACTCTGCAGCACGTGGTGGTTGGCATGCCAGGTGCCTAGTGAAGCCATTGACATGCCTGTCACCAGGCTTCCTTGACTAGAGCCATGTCAAGCAACCCTGGGACACATAGAGAGGCAATCAAAAGTGACATNAGAAACTTTAGTTCAAAAGCAGGTGCCATGTTGGGAGTTCCCTGGACAGAGCAGGACTGACAGGAAGGTGGCAGGAAGGTGGAGTAGATCTGAGGTAGGGAAGGATGGACTGTGAAGTGATGCAAATGTTTCACTAGCAAGGAGATCCATATCAGTATGTTCCTCGGGAGTTGTCACAGATCACCAAACCATATGTAAAAGCAACAAAAATACTNTACCTGGCTTTGGGAAAAGGACCTAAACCTTACTGTTAATTCTAAACACCCTTTAGCAGCATGTGCCCCTCCACAGTATATTATTATATTGCCAAAAATTTAGCATAAAGTGGAGCTACTTCCAATGCATAACTGAATTGCTCCATGTTTCTACCATGTCCAAGGAATAAAGGTGACAATGGTCACTGTGCAGAGCAGAAATACCAGCCAGCTCTCTCCCTTCTGTTCATGTAATGTTTAACTCTCTTTCTCAATACATTGCTGACTTTTTCCCTGAAGTCAAGATCAAAAAAATCCTTCTTTTATGTTCTTTGTGAATGAGCTCAGACAGAAAAATTGCACATCAACTAGCAATAAAGTAGAAAAGTGTGCTTATGAGGAAGCACAGATGTAAAGGAAGAAAAGTAAAAATTCTAACAAAAGACAAACAGTCATTTTGAGATTCTCCTCTTTTTCTCTGTTTTTTGGACCAAAACTAAGTTATGTAAGAGTGTGGGGGTGTTTGTTTATGTGTGGAGGTGTATTTAACTTCATGCTAAGCTGTTTCCAAAGAAATCACCCAAATTTGATATCTGGAACCTTTGATTTGATGGCCTTCAAATCAACTTGCTTTTTCTCTTGCAGTCTTTCCACAGGGATGTTTTCACTGGCATCCCTAGGCTTTGATTTGGGCTATTAAATCATATTTTGGTCTCCGGTCTATCTACTGACATTTTATTCTTTCTATGGAGATAAAACCCTATTTGTCAAGTGCATCTGAAAGCATTTTCTGCCTTCTTCAGTTAGTCTGTTACACAAGAGAAGAGATGAGAAGAAATGAAGATGGTCTTATGGACATCTTCATATGCAACTAAATGCAAATGCCAAGAACTTTCTTTAGTGTATTATCCTGAGCACAACTTAAACTTCTAAGTAACATGGACCTCACTGTTTCTGCTTAAGGGGGAAAGAGGTCTGGCTTAAGATCTGCTTTCAAGATATTGAAAATCTGAGATAATACTGTAGAAACTTTAGTTCAAAAGCAGGTGCCATGTTGGGAGTTCCCTGGACAGAGCAGGACTGACAGGAAGGTGGCAGGAAGGTGGAGTAGATCTGAGGTAGGGAAGGATGGACTGTGAAGTGATGCAAATGTTTCACTAGCAAGGAGATCCATATCAGTATGTTCCTCGGGAGGTGTCCAAGATCAC
>WEIV01026971.1:138470-227627 GCA_013390005.1 Calyptomena viridis
AAAACACTAATTCTTTAAGGTCTAAAATCAAGTTTTTACTAATATTCTGGTGTTGATAGCAAAATCCCATCTTTAGGTGACACAGACAGGTACAGTGGGCTGACTCACTACAGTCAGACTGGAAAGTTCTAATGAAGACTTCCTGAAGCAATTTATGAGATTTTACACTCAAATCCATACAGCAAAACATCTGTTTAGATTGGCTACATCTTTTTAAGGAAACAGGCCTGTATTTAGCTGCATATGCTTTCCTGGCCTCTTTTTACCACAAAAATCTAAAACTGTAAATTAATTGACATCAGAGCTTCCCTTGAAACCACTGGTTAGATGTGCTTCCCATTTTCTTGCAAAGCATCAAAATAATCTTCTGGTTGACAATGTTCACTGGAAGAAACCCACCAAGGACACTTAATTTCCATTTCCTGAAATAGCTTGTGCAATTTCAATGTATATCCTCTGGATAACTTCCAGTCCCTAAGCATCACACCTGGATGTATGAAGTACCATTTGTAGCCAATTACAGTCACCCCAAAGATCATAATTAATTCAAGCCAAAGGAAAATGAGAGGATACATTTACTAAACTCAAACCAGATACATCTGCAAAGCTTTATAGAAATGAAAAGAAGAAAAAATGTAGCCCACAGACAACCTCTAACCCTTTCTCTCACCCTGTATACCTTGACTGATACACTGCCAGCCTCCCTCTTTGCTGCTGAAAATTTCAGCTCTCACCAGCCACTGAACTCTAAGTTTGCCTGCACAAAAGCACAAACATTTAGGCCACACCTGTTTTATAATTGTGAATCATCTTTTGGTATCATTCATACTTCCTATGTCCCATGTCTCTCATCCAAGCAGAAAGAGGATTTCCCATCATCACACCTGCTTGAAGATTCTGATACCTGTGGGTCTGGCACAAACAGTTCTACCTGTCTTGCTAGAAGGTTAGTAGCAATCTTTGTTCTTGTCCAAACTTCTAACAAGTCTTTAATGTTCAGTGAAGCATGGTGCCCTTTTGTAGTGAGTGGGCAAATTTCACACCCCAGACTGATGTCTTTTCAGAGTCAGCTTTAGTATTTCACATACAACATCCAGACTGATGGATTTTATGGAGACAGACACATGAGATAGATGCAGATCATTACTGGTATTTGCCTCAGATCAGATATCGAGGTCATCATGCACTTTGGGAGTTTAAGGTTTTGGCCATCTTGAAATATAACATGACAACCTGCCAGAGCAAGTGAAAGATGGCAGGAGAGTGCACTGACAACTTGCGTAGAGTATCAGCAGCCCTCTCTGAACTTGTGCTCCTCATAAAGCTGCATTTGGAACTGTAAATATACCAAGGCTGCACGCAGAAAATAGTGCTAAATTATTCCTAAGAGCAACTGGGACTGAACAGGTTTTGCTGCCAGGGTGGTGGTTAGTGCCCAGCCTGTTGTCTTACCACCATGATCACATTTGCTTTCTCTACAGCATCTGTTCAGAATGACGTTTTCCCAGGCTGTATGTACTATTAATATATTATTTAACAAACACTTGAAGGGGTGTGATGGTGTCAGGAACATTTTGGATAACAACTCATTCTTCCCACTCTTCTGTCACTTCATTTTCTTTCCGCGAGGGTATTTCTCAACTCCAAATTTGATCTCTGATATCTGTGAAAGGAAAGAAAAAGTATGAAAAAATTATACACTTTGTTTTTTCTGTTTGTTTTTCCTGTTTGTTTTAAATTGGGGTTAAGTAAACGGTTCAAACTCAGAAAATAAATCTTCCCCAAACCCAAACAACTTTTCTTTCCCTTTGGAGTAATTCTAATTTTAGTTAAACCTTGAGCCAATTATGTTAATTTATTTTTAATAGCTTCATAAGAAGTCAACATAAAGACATCTACTGGTTTTAATCCCAAGAGCTCCTGCACTATGCGTTGTCACATCAATGTGAGCAGAACCAATCTTGCTCAATAAAACACCTTTACCAGCCTCCTCTCTTGGTATATGGTCAACTGTCTTCAGAGATATCCTGTCCCTCCTGGTTGAATAGTGGAGAAGATGAAGTTAGATACTCTACATGTGCATGACTAAAGCTAGAAAATGGTTCTCTAAAACGTGAAACTGTATGTGAAAGCAACTGTATCCTCAGCACTCGTATATTTTTTTAAATATTCATAGTGTTTTTTACCCCCTAGTGTCTTACCTTCCCTCCTTCCTTTTGCCAGGCAGCATTTCTAAAAAGAGACATTGGCATCATTATTGACAGCTTAAACATCTAACGCATATTTTCTAGCAGAAGAACAGGAAGAAACCACAGTTCTCTTGTTGGGAAGTTACAAATGAAGCTTGTTAGAAAGGAGTGACTGCAGAAAACACTGGCTGGAAAAGATAGACAAGGAAGATAGAAGTAGGAAATGTGAAAAATTAGGAGAAATTATGACTACACTTTAATTAGGAGAAATCAATTATGACTACTTCAGTTAGGAGGAATTATACTACACTATAGGTTTGTAGAAGTAGAAAGGATTCCTTAAAGACCCAGAATGATATGGTAAAAAGACATGAGGATAAAAGGAAAAACCTCCAGGGAAAGGTGGGGACCAAGGGACATAAAATTATGCTTTTCTTGCATTAGAAAGTAGGATTTTTCCAGGAGAGAAAGAGCAGGTCCATAGGTATGTCACCTTTTTCACATTTCATTCTGATTCTGGATGAAATGCAGCTATGACAGCTTATTTACTACTGCACTTGAGACCTTGTAAGTTCTTTTAAGTCTTTTTAAGTCTTGAGAGTCTTTAAAATAATGGAAGAGAGATACAAAAAGGCCATCGTTTCCCTATCTTTTATATGCTGTAAAGATTACTTGAAAATAAAATTAACTTCCTTTACTTTTTCCTTAATCTCATTCATAACCCTTCTCACGTCATTAGTTTCTTCGATTCCATGTTCCTGTGTGTTCTTTCTTCCTTCTTTTTTTTTTTTTTTCCTTTTTTTTTCCCCTCTCATGGGTAACATCTCAGTGCTATTATTGTCATTTACTCTGCCACTTTTCTGAGCTTCCCTTGGCTTTCCTTATTTCTGAATTACACCAGACCTGGCGTCTGTCTTATTTGGACAAGATCTGTCTTATATTCTGTTATTTACACAAGATTCCCATATGTTTTTTAAGAAGGCTTCTTTAGCCTCAGAAAATATGCTCATTTTTCTGCCTAATGATGTGATCTTCTGTTCTGGTTTCATTTGGGATTGACTTCATTTTCTTCTTAATAACTGGTGCAGTGCTTTGTTTTGGTTTTAGTGTAAGAATAACATTGATAACGCAGTGATGTTTTGGTTGGTGCTTAGTGCTTACCCTGAGTCAAGGACTTCNTATTCATTTGGAATTACTCCCTACATACTTTCTATGTCAAATCTGTAGAGTGTAAGGTGTTCCTTTTGTATTACATTCTCCAGTATGCTGTTAACCTTTTCTATCAGCATTTAGAGTTTGCCCTTTCACAGTTCATTGTCACAACATTTGCCTTCTGGGAGTTCCTGTTACCCATAATAACAAATCTAATTTTGTCCTGATTCCCGATGGAATGCATGTAACCTTTGTAGATACGTATAATAAATATGATTTTTACCAGGATTCAATGCAGGGGTTTAAACTATTTTACAGACATTGTCATTACTAACTCCTTCCAGTCTGACTCCTTGGTTGAGGTGATGACTTCCAGGGCTTTGGTCCTGCCTAGGAGATGACTTCTAGATTCATCCAATACCATGAGTTCTAGTACTTCTCAATTTTGCTCTGTTTTGAACAAAGCAGCTCAATTAAAACAGTACAAAAACATTGTTGGATGTATGTCCCTTACAGACAGAAATGCAGAGGCCAAAAGAATTGTCTACAGCATGCATTAATGCAGATAGAGATAAATGCAGACACAGAGATCTATTTACCAAACAAAGCAGGTAAAAGTAGGAAATAGACACAACTTTTCACACCCACATTTATACCTGACAGAAGGTAGAGGTAAGAGATATTAGTTCATAGATGAAATGACATAGATGTGTACCTATCATACATATTTTAGCCCAACATACAAGGCATAAAGGGTTTTTTTGGGGTGCATTCTTTCTTCTCCTGAGCACACATCAGCATGAAACAACTCCATAGCCTTTTGTACATTTTCTTATTGTTGTTTGTTTGTTTGCCTATAAAAGTCTTGATATAGAAAATGTTGAGAAATGAAGCCATTAAACCCACCATTGGCTCCAGTGTGTGGAGGAAGGGCAGTTGTCAGGAAAATGCGATCACTGAGCTATTTACAGGAATTGAAATTTGAAGCTCATATGAGAAATATGTGCAGGAGTGGTAAAGGGAAGGGATTTTTAACTGTTACCATTACTCTGAATGGGTTCAATGGAAAAATTAAAAACAAACAAGGAGATATTACACGGATATTCATCACCTGCTAGTGTTTCATCTTTTTAAATGATAAACAAAGCTTTTGAGAAGAGGAAAGGTTTTAATTATGAATTGTTGGTGTTGTCATAAAGAGAAAAATATGGTGTGGTTTTTTCAAAGGGCTTAAGCTTCAAATAAAAGGAGAGATTACAGGTAGATAAATCGAGAGGCCAGAAGGGAATTAAGGACAATAAATAAAGGAGGTTAGTAGTAATACTGTATTAAGAATTGGTAACTACCTTCACATTTCCTTCCTCTTCGCTTAAGTTTTTTGTGAAACTTTTTATACTCTGGAATTTTTTACTCAGTCAACCATGGAACTTGTATCGAAACAGTAAAAACTGAGTTTATAGTTGCTATTAACTGTGTAACAGCCCATGAATCCCCTCTAGTTATCACTGAAATCCCTTCCAGTTACCTTTTTTCTTATTCTAAATGGAACCATGATACTTCACCACTGGTACAATTATGTAGATACTCCAGCTGGGGAAATGTAAATTCAGACACACCAATTTTTGTCCTGCAGATGTTCCATATGAAAGTGGTGGTGTAAAAGCTGTGAAAATTACTTTTCACCTTGTCTCTCTGAGCCTTTGGTCACTTGAATGGATGTTTGTGTTAGGTCAAGAAAGTCCCAGTGTCTCTTAGTCAAGGCTGACTTTGTCATTCAACCTGTCACTGAACTTGTCTTAACTTCCATACTAAACTTGTTCCCTTCTGGAAACCCTCAAATCCACCAGCCAGGTCTATTCTCTCACAGAAACTCAGTGATCTCCTGGAAAGTAAAACTCAGTAGAAGCCTTAGAAAAACTAGATATGCTTGGATTGTGTTTCAGCAGCCACAGCTACTGAGGTCTAAATGTCTGCTGAACTATGTAGACTGCCTGAAATTATCTGTATCACAGAAGGTAAAGAAGACTCTCACTTGGCTGCATTCTGCATCCACTTACTAGTGTTTTACTCCATTGTGATACTAAGAACAGGAAAGGCTATTAAGAGATGCCAGAAAATGTGAATTGAATTAAGGTGCATTGCAAAATCCTCAGATGGAAAGTAGATTTACAAGGTACAGATACGTATTTTTTTCAAAGCAATAATGATGAACATAATTGCCCTTTTATAGTATGAATGACATGAGAAAGAAAGGGGTAAATTGTTTTTTGTGGCTTTCATGATCAGAATCAAAAACTCAGGAACATGAGTGACAAGTAGAGAACACTGGAGCTCATACAGAAAATATTTTTAACAAGAAAATATACTTCAACTCCTACATATTTGTAGCAAATTTTTGAACAATTCAAAAAAGTCGCTGAATAAAAGGGCAGTCATTTGGGAGGAAAAAATACTGGTCTTATATTCAAAAATATATCATTTTAACTTGCAAATGTAATCAACTAGAACTGTAGGCAAAGGAGACCATAAAGTCTCTCTTCTGTTTTTCTTATATCAAGGGCGGCTCTATTTTTTTTTTTTAATAATAGCTAGAGAATTTGTCTTTTGGATTCAAGTTAAACAGTAACTTTCAGCCAGATGTACCATTGCACATCGTGATAAAAATTTAGTCGACAACAAAGTTCTTCCCAACCTTTCCATAGCCACAGTTTTTTAACACAATAAACCATACACAATAAACCAGCAGTACTGGCTAGAAAAGAACATTTTGTTACCTGCTTCTTTGGTTTGTGTTGCTGTCACAGCATCACGATGCTACTAAATATTATGTTCCTGTTTCACCTCAGAACTTCATAGCCCAGAAGATGTCTTCATCAACTTTGAGGGTGTCGTGGTTTTAAGTAGCCAGAGTTTTTTATTAGCTGAGGGGGCTATGAGAGAGGCTTCTTTAAGAAGGTGCTGGAAATTTCTCCAGCTACTGTTAGGTCCAAGCTAGCCAAGGTCAGCTGGTAACAGCCTCTGTGATAATATATTTAAGAAGGAGAAGAAGAAAAAAAGGCAAGGCAGAACATCACGGCCACTTAAGAGAGAGGAGGGTGAGAAGTCTGATTAACACCAAGGTCAGTGAGAAGGAGAAAGAGAAGATGCCTTAAACACTGGAATAGGGCCCCAGCAACCCGTGGGGGACCATAGGGAGCAAAGATTCGCCTGCACACCCATGGAATACTGGAAGACTCCACGCTGGAGCAGATAAGTGCTGGAAAAGAGAGGCTGTGATCCAGTGGGATGTTTGATGTCTATGTCTGGAGTCGGGGCCTGATGGAGTCCTGTAGCCCATGGGAAGAATTGACCCACGCTGGAGCAGCAGAGTAGCATTTCTTGGGAGGACTGGTGGCCTGTAAGAACCTACGCTGAAGCAGCCAAGCAGCACCTGAATGACTGCACCTATGGTAAAGTGACTTACGTGACAACAATACCTGAAAAAACTGTTGTCAGTACAATCCATGAAGCGGTTTTGTAACAGACCATTTTCGGGAAGAGAACCCCTACAGGAAAAGCATGGGGTTGGACTTCTTTTTTTCCCTTCTCTGTTCAGCAGCAGGAACAGCCTCTGACCATAACCTCCCCACTCCTGTCTTCCTGAGTCGCTGAGGGAAGAAGAGAGATCTTAGAAAAAGGAAGGGTAAAGCCAAGGGAAGGTGGGGGAAAGGTGTCTGTAACATCTATCAAACTTCTCACCCTTAAACTCTTAAGCTCTGATTTTAGTAGTAGTGAATTCTTAATATTCTAAGTTAAAGCCTGTTTTGCTTGTGAAATAGTTAATAGAAAGTTGCTTATAATCCTTATCACAAAAGTTGAGGGTTTTTTTCCCTTCTCTCAGAAATTTTGGCTGTGTATGAGTCCTTGGCATTTGGTCAGAGTCAAACCATAACAGACGGTCATGCTTCTGACAATTTTTAAACTGTTATCTCTGTTCATACAGTAAAACAATGAGCCTGTAAGGACATGCATCAAGAGAATATTCAAATACCACCCACCTGGATATGCCCTGGAGCCAGGCCCAAGAGGGTTACCTGGGGGAAGCTTGCAGACTTACCTGCCAAGTATAGACCACTTACAGGTGAAATATGCAAGAGAAAAATTACTGGAACCACTGTCTTCTTGCACATGACAATTCAGGTTCAGAGAGTTGTACCAGTTAGCAGATTGGTTTTGGCCAGCTGGAGATGCAGCCACCTGCACTGAAGGCTTCCTTCCCTCCATGCTGACACAGCACTCGGAGCTCTGCTGAGGTGCTGCTAGTCCCAATATTTTATGGGGAATCTTCATAATATTGGGTAACCCCATGTCGAATTCTAGTGTTGCCACTGCTGAAAAAAAATTATGACAGCCTTCAAACTAACACTGCAAGGCCTCTGTAGTGTGGTTTTTCAGGCTTGCTGTGTCTGGTCGGGCCTAACCATGCCTTGAGCTTTGGTTTAGACTACAGCAATTGCCTGGGGAGCAGGTAGCTGGTATTTAACTTGTCTTGTTTTATTTTGCTTTGTACAACTGTGTGCTGTAAAGCCTATTGCTAAAATAATTTGGATATATTATCTGTAAGTGACAGCTTGTGTTAACAAACACTTAATCTCTTTAGAATGAGCAATCTATGACTCCTGAATAATGAAGTGGCACAGAATGCAAGTATGAAGAGATATCACAGGCTGTGAAAGTATAAGGAATGGATTATACCAGAGGATCTACAGTTATAAAAAGCTCAGCAATGTTCAGTTTCAGACTGTTATAGGAATATGACTTCAGGAGTTGAGTAAGAAAAGATTTCAGGGATAATAAAATTAATAAGGATCAAATATCCAATAGACTTAAAATTTTCAATATAAACTCAAATGTAATAGGGAACTGTAGACCAATAAAGAAAGACAGGGTGCAGAGCACATTTAAAGTATAAAAATTACCTTAATTGAACCCGAAGATGAAAAAAAATAAAGTCCCAGCATCTGGTTTGCAGTCCTCTGAATTTTGGGTGCTGAGGATTTGATGCAACCGACTTTGCTTTCCTTTTTCTCAGGAAAAACTGCTGCCATTGAATTTAGGACCCAAGAGAACAAAAAAGGTTGAGCAAAACTTCACAGAAAAGGAGTAAGTACTAGAAAAATGTATGTAATAATCTAACGATATTATATTAAGATGTTGGATTAAATATGTAACGACTGACTTCATCACTGCAACAATAACAAGTGTTTCCTCTATTTTTATTAGGTTTTTTAGACTTTAATGATGCCAACAATGAATTTTCATCTTTGCATATAAGATGTGTTTCTTTTTTTTCCTATAAAAATGTTTCTGGCATAACAGCTGAAGATTACACAGCATAAACACCTGCAAACCACTGTGCTGGGTTTGGCTGGGGTAGGTTTAATTTTCTCCATAGTAGCTGGTAAAGGGCTGTGGGTTGGATTTGTGCTGGAAACGGTGTTGATAAAACAGCTGAGCAGTGCTTACACAGTCACAGCCTTTTCTGCTCCTCACCTCACATCACCAGTGAGGATGCTGGGCGTTCACAAGGAGTTGAAAGGGGACTCAGCCAGGACAGCTGATCCCAACTGACTGAAGGGATATCCCAGACCATATAGCATCATCCTCAGCATATAAATTTGGGGAAGAAGGAGGAAAGGGTGGAGATTCAGAGTGATGGTGTTTGTCTTCCCATGTTACCATTGTGTGTGATGGGGCCCTACTTTCCCAGGGATGGCTGAACACCTGCCTGCCCATGGGAAGTGGTGAATAAATCCCTCAGTTTGCTTTGCTTGGGTTTGCAGCTTCTGCTTTCCCTATTAAACTGTCTTTATCTCAACCCATATGATTTCTCACTTTCACTCTTCTGATTCTCATTGCTATTCCATGGGGGTGGTTGAACAAGTGACTGTGTGGGCCTTAGTTGCCAGCTGGGGTTAAACAATGACAACCTCATGTAGCCTCAGTAAAGATGGAAACTCCTTTGTTGTTTGCTCTGCAACAGCCATTCAAGAGCTGAATGTCATACTTGTCAAAATCATAAACCACAAGAACTAGGATGGTTTGGTATCCTAACTAAAAATTAGATGTAGAAAATGCCCCATGGTCAATGTGTCTTCAGGCTAAGAACTATAAGTTACATAAACACAGACCTTACCAGTAAAAGTAATTATTTAAAAAAATATATTGATATCCTTTCTTTTAAGCAAATAAGGGCACGATACAAAAATACTTGGACTTTTAAAGGGAAAAAAAAAATCCTTGAAATCGTGAGTCCTGTCTTGAAAGTACAATTTTTTTAGGTAATGGTTTCTCCCACTAGTGCTCCCAACTTTCACATACATTAAGGAATTAAAATTTGTAATGTGAGAGGGGCATTCTACAAATCTCTTCCATCACATGAGTCCACAGATGACTTAATGAAGTCACACAAGTGTACAGGAAGTAAAAGTAGTGTTGGTTACCAAAGGCATTGGCCTTATCTTCATTCTCCATCTCATTTAGAACAATTATTGTTCTCATTTTAAAATATGCCATTAGTTCAGATGTCATTTCAGGTGAGCTAGGAATTTGACTGTGCAGACATCAGTCTTCCAACTAAATCAATGAAAGATATGCAATAAAATACAGATGGTCTGATAAATACTGCCAAGCAAATACATTGTAACACTAATTAATCAAAAATGGAAGTTATGAAAGTTAACTTAATCACCAATAATTTCATCTGTCTGCCAAATTAAGCCTTGAAAATGGTTGATATTTTTACATCCTTGAGCTGTGCCACTACAACACAGGTGACTGCAGCTTGTGGGGCCTAGAATAAGCAAACTCTGTGTTTAGCAAAATAGAAACCATGAAGCTGATGTACATCTTCTGTTCCTGGTAGGCAGCTTGGCACAACCAGAACACGTGGGTTTTGCAGCTAGCCTTCCACATGTCTATAAGTTCTGGTGTTTGTTAGATAAATCTAATTTTGAAGACAGACAAAATAAGGTATAGGTTTTAATTTTAACTCAGCTATCTAATAATAGAATTAGTGAGAGAAAGAGATAGGCATAGTCTCTCTGCAGAATAAGATTGGTCACTGAAAGAAATATTTCTTTGGTGAATTCGATTCAGAGACATAAAGTTCTCCCAATAAGATATGTGGAGTGGTCAGTTCAAGAATGGTTAAAATGATGTTATGAAAACAAGAAAAATATCTCTTCATTATATTAGGTAATAGATAACCTGAGTACCCTAACAGACTGCTAAGTGTGGGGAGCAGGGAACCCTCTTTCCCAGAACATCTAATCCACGAGTCATATAAACTGCTCTCAAATGCAACTGACTGTTGGCTCTGTCAAGAGTTTGGGTAAACCGTGGAAATTTAGTTCCAGTTGATTTCACTTGACTTTGTTTTTCCACCTAACTATGAAAGGCAGTTGATAACAGAATTACTGAGAGGTAGACAGGTGGGTTTTTTTAAAGGAAATAATTGAGTCATTCCCAACAATACAGGGAGAAAATGGGAAGCATTGTCCATAACTTGGTCCCTCCAATTTCCCTGCACCTACAAATATGTATCATGATTTCAGCTGATTCCTCCTCTTGCTGCCAGTCTAGTTGTGATTAGACTGGAAGAGGAAAGAAGTGCTGAGTACTCCCTTTGCCAGTTTCTCTCAGGCCATATAGTACCTTGAAATAGCAGCAGAGAAGACTGGCTGATCCTACATTTAGAGTAGCTCCTAGAAAATGGAGGTTCTTTTCTAAAATGGTACTATTCAGGTGAGGGGAAAAGGTTGTTAAAGCTGACAGCCAAACGTAGCAACACCCTTAAGTAGTGTCAGATGTGTAATCATACACTCTCTGCAGATTTTCTTATGGCAGGGCAATGCTCAATATAACACCTGTGACTGGTTTCTATTTTTGTGAAACTTCAGTAGCTGAATGGAGTAAAATGCCCCAAAGAACCTCCTCCACGGATAACACTAATGCTAAAGTTAGGTTTAATTGCTTTATATATCTTTCAAAATAGGTTTCCCCAGAAAAACTCTCTTCCAGAAAACTCAAACCATTCAATCAGCTCTTTTCTGTCATAGGAAGTACACTGGTTTCCTCCTGAGTGTGGACATCCTTTTATATTCACTAGAAAAAGATACAAATCACCCAGTAGGCTGAGACAGTGATTTTAGAATCCTCATTACAAAAGTGATGTAGAAAGGTTTTCCACTAGCACCGCAGGATAAAAATGGTGATGGATATGTTTCAGTTTGTCACGACTTTATTTTTAAAAATGACCATGACGTCATTTTAGCTGTTGGTCTGCCACATATAGTTAGTGACTACATACTTTACTTTGAAAGTAAAAAAAGTCAGTTTATTTCCACTGTTAACAGAGAAGAACAGGGGATGGATTTTGTCAATGTCTCAGGAAAAGCATAGCTGTATCAAATTTACATTTGCTATTTATGCCTCATTTGATCTGTAGTGACTCACCTTAAACTTGGTTTCTTCATCTGTTTCAACTTGTAACTGAGAAATTCCATTAATACAGGCATTGGCAGTCCAACCATTTCCTCACCCTGAATGAGACTCTCATGATCAAAAGAATTTTCAAAGGAACAAGAAATTTGTGTTCTTTGCATTTGTTTTTAAACTATTAAGTCTTGAGATAATTATTTGGGTCATATTTTCATATTTTTCCCATCACCAGGAAGGCTAGACTTTTTTTGACAACTAGTATTTCCCTCAAACTACCCAAAAATAGCACGCCAAATGTTGTAACCATAGGAATAAAATATCAAGACATGGCAAAATCATTTTCTTTTCCTTTTATTTTTCATTATCTGCTAGTTAAGGATGTGCAATACACAGTTCTGCATCAAAATCCACAATCTTTTATGTGCCAAATGAAAAAAAATCATCATGCAGGTATTAATTTTCCTCTTTTTGTAACTTCACTGAAATTCTCATCATTCAGGCTTACCATCTTTGAAAGCATCATCAGCTCCAATATCTCTTCTCCTCTAGCTTGCCACCAGATGTTGTGGCTAGTTTTTTTTTCCTTCCCCCTCCTCCCTCAACACACTTTCATTTCTGTTTCTTGGACAAATCTTTATATTCTCTTTTTGTTGCGGTGCATGTTTTTAGTTCATTTCTATAATATATGGTTCTGTTACCCTCATATGGGATGGTTCTGTTATGCCCCTGCTCCCTACACAGTTGGTTTGTTCTGAAGTTTGAATCCCCCGCTTCAAATGTTTCCTTTGTCCCTACTCCTCCTACCTTACCCCATATATGTACCCCAATCCCTCCTACCTCCTGGAACATTCCCTGTTACTCGGTAGCCCACTGGCTTGCCTAGTAGGCCCCTGGTTTCCAATGATGTAACCCCTTCCCTAACCACTCCTACTCTTCTCTCCCTTTGGTTATTCCCTTAATCCTCCCATGGTTTCAACCCCCCTTTATAAGCTAATGCACAGGAAGTTTCTTGGCCCTTTCTGGTTGTTCCCTTTGGTGCTTAAAGGACTCTGTGGTCACGTTGGCTACAGAGTGCCAATAAACCCAGATTGCTTCAACCATAAGGGGTCACCTGCATGTCTTTACTCACCATTGCTGCATGCCTTTGCTGGGTTAGGCAGGTCTGACTCAGCCTTGCCTGCCCTGAGGTGCCACCTGGCTGGACTCCTTGAAATAGAGGGGCTTTCGCTGGGTTGTTGCCCCACTCACTGCCAAAGTGCCCTTTGGCTGCTGCTGTTTGGGCTATCTGGGGCTAAAAAGGGGTGGCATCTTTTCTTGAGCAGCCTATCATCCTTTTAGCAAAATTTCTTAACCAATTGAGTTACTGTGGTTGTGTAGCATGCCTGCTGCTCTGTCAGCCTCTTGTTGTCATGCACCAGTCTGCTGGTTTTCTCTTATTCTTCAAAGTCTTCTTCCTTTAAACTCCCTTCTTTCATTAGGCTGATGTATTTTACCTGGACAAAGACATAACTGCATTAGAAGGTTCATTAATAAGTACTCAAATACCTTCTGGGGATAAGAATTGCAAAGTGCTGAATTTGGACTATATTTCCAATTTATGTGCACTGTAGTGCAATCAATCCATCATGGCCTTGTGGAAAGAAGGGAATGTTATTGATCTGAAGAAATGGTTATAAAGGAATAGGGAGTTCATAGAAATGACACAAGGACTAGAAAGCACCTTGAAAATGTCTGTCATGTCTGTTTGATCTCCCTTACAGAACAAAAAATAATTCCTAAAGAAATTAGACCTCAGCTTGGTGATAGCTCTGAACAGACATATTGTTTGCAGTATCAGCTTGCTTGAACTGATGTGAAGCATTTTGAGTTTAGGAGCTTCAGGCAATAATTTTTAGAGGCAAGGAAACAGATATTAAAAAATAGGATAGTGTCAGAGCAGGGTTATCAGGCATCTCAAAATATTTATAAATATGTTTTACATGCACATCCCTGCAGAGGCATTTTGAAAAAAGGTGAAACAGATAAATGGCCAAATGACAAACTACACTATCATCTGCCTTCAAGATTTCTGAACTGAGAGTTTATAATTCACTGCCCTCTTTAAAATTGCAACCTCAAGGTTGGATGAGCTTTTCTCCCACAGCTGATCTCCACAATCAATTCAGAATATGACTTTCATGTCTGACAGCTCAAAACATTGCATGCTGCAGGTTTTGCACTGATATTACCACGCACACATGGGATTTGCAAAAATGTCTCTCTGGCACAGATAATTAGGGGGTCTTTTCTCTTTATTGCACCTACTTATTACAGAGAACAGAGTCAGATAGATAGATGGGTTACTACAGCTGGCTGATGTGAACACACCAGTGTTGGTCTGCTGTAGTTAGGTCTTTCTCAATGTGCACAAGAACCCACAGTAACAGCAGGCAAGGTTTTCTGCACACAAGCACTGAGGTGAGAGCTGTTTTCTTGCTTTTATTGTCATTGCAAAATTAATAGAAAGGATGGCAGAGCCCAACCTGCTGTGTATTTTTACCATAAGGACTAGTCTTTTGGATTAGCTAACACAGTTTAGATTGCATGTTTTTCCACTTGAATTGGAACAGGAAGACTTCTATTATGCTGTCAAAGTATTATTTTTACTGAATATTCCCGTCTGGTGTTAATTGGTCTTCTTTATCACACACATACCGTCAATTTAGCCTGTTTGTATTGCACCTACTGTTATGTGAAATTACTTCATGGATGGAGTAAGTTCCAAATAAAATATGCATGAAATTAACTGTCCTCTTTCTCTCATTAACAGTAATAGCACTTTTTTACAGCAAATTATTCCTCATTCAGTAGGATTTTTTTTTAAAAATTATAAATACCTAGCCCAATTTTATTAGAAGGCTCCATTTCCTCTACGATTTTTGTAAAGCTGACATATGAGTACATGAATAAGTGGCTTGCTGTCTGTGTGTTCATTCCTATGACTAGTCTCTCTGTCATGCTGATTTTATATACTAATTGCAATCATTTCACTGTTCCATTTCCACAATAAAGTGCCCTTCAGAAAGAGACTGCCAATTTTGTCTTTTGTGGTCCTTTCAACACTGAATGATAGCAGGAAAGCCAAACATGGGCAATCTGAATGGAACAGTTTCTTATTCCATTTTGCTCCAAAGGTATGTTTACTTATTTGGAACAGTTCAAAAGCTGCAAATATTGTTTTAAACTTCTACTTTTTGTGGCAAGTTAAGCTTTACATTCAGGTTGCAAGATGGATGGTTATTTTGGGAAATCACATCATTCAAATGGTAAGAACTAGCTGGAGTGATAGCATGGTGGTTTTGGATGGTGTAGAATCAATTTTCTTCACAGTGGCTAGTATGGGACTGTGTTTTGGATTTGTGCTGAACACAGTGATAATATTAGGGATGCTTTTGTTATTGCTGAGCAGTGCTTACACGGATCCAAGGCCTTGTCTGCTTTTCATACTGCCATTATGGCAAGGAGACTGGGGGTGCCTGGGAAGCTGGGAGGAGGTACAGCCAGGACTGTTGACCCAAACTGACCAAAGGGATGTTCCAGACCGTGTGACATCATGCTCAGTGTGTAAAGTGGGGGGAAGGAGGAGAAAGGTGGGGACATTTCAAGTGACGTTATTTGTCTTCCCAAGTCTCCATTACGTGTGATGAGGCCCTGCTCTCAGGGAGATGGCTGAACACCCGCCTGCCCATGGGAAGAAGTTAATTAATTCCTTGTTTTTCTTTGTTTACATGCATGGCCTACCTATTAAAGTGTCTTTATCTCAACCCACAAGTTTTCCAGCTTTTACCCTTCTGAATCTTCCCCCCATCCCACTACTGAAGGAGTGAGTGAGCAGCCGCTTGGGGAATCCATGACACATGCAAATGTTCTCACAGTGACTTCAAGAGAGTAACTGTAAAAGCCCAATTCCTTTGGTTCAAGTCCATACTCCACTAAAAGAAGGCCAAAAAAACCCAAAATATTTGAATGTTCTGTGCCAGGCACAACTTGAACTGTGGCTAGTCTCTAACTGTGCCTGCACAAATGGCCCCTTGGCAGGCAAGCAAAGTGCAAGAAGTAATGTCTACCTGACAGGATCCTGGAAACATGCTTCTGTCCTTGTCTCTGCCGTAGTGTTGCTAATTGTACTATCAAAAAGCCTAGAAGACTGGTATTTTGCTCGAGTCCCTTAAGCAACACATTTCCCGGGCACAAATCACAAATATGTCATTCCTAGGGAATGCATAACCCAAGTAGAAGTGTGGATGAGCAGACCTAGACCAATGGGGAGGACAAACAAGAAAATTCTGGTTGACATGATTTACCATTTGTAAGTGGCTTGGAACAAAAGTTTTTACTGCCATTTGATTCTGTGGAAGAGCAGCTCTGTCATGCATTTGAGCATATGGGACTTAATAGGCACTGCTGTCATATGATGACCCTGTCAGAATTCAAATAGATGGCACTAGAAAGATGGTGAGCAGCAAGGTGTTTATTAATTGAACCAGTTGAGTGATTTGTTGTATGAAGTGTTCACTACTGTCAAGCACTAAAATATGAGTTTGCCCAGTTTTGTCAGGGCTAAAAAATGTGCCTACACATATGCCAATAATATGGTGTAGAACCAAAGCTTTAACATCTCACAGAAATTCATTAACACAGATGTTCCTTGGAAGATGACACTAAACTTTCACAAACAAACTCAGACCTGTTAGTGGGAAATATGTTAGCAGTCTGTTTTTATTTTAATGGGAAGAAGACAGCAGAGAGTTTAATTTGCAAGAGCTTGCTCTTTCACAATGGATAGCCCATCCCTTGCTCTGAGAACTGCTCAGTGTTCTGATGCACATCACACATACGTGTTGGGATTTCATGCACTCTTTGTAAAATTAAAAAATAGACTGGAAACAATAAAGTTCTAAATGGTGCTGAATGCTACTTTACAAAACATACCACTGTCCTATTAGGTTAAAATCAACGAGAGGTAAAAACGGTAAAGTGAATGTGTTTTGAGGCCCAGTAGTGAAATGTTGAGCTCAAAATAGTAAAGTCAAATTTCCAGTTTTGAGACTGATTCAAAGCCTGCACTCTGGTGAACAAATTTCACTGGTGTCTTGCATCCTATTCACGAGGGACAAGCCTGACTGAGTCAGGTGGTTAAATCAAATGGAGTCCCATTGTGTTGCCAGAGCAACAAAAATTCAGGATGAAGACCGTGACATAACATTTTGATTTTGATTCCCTTCTGTAAAATGTACAAAATGACACCTACTGCAGAAGATGTTGTGGAGTTAATTAACTAGTGCATACATTCAAAGTGCTGAAGAGAAGCAGAGGGTTTATACTTGCTATGAATTTTTCATTATTACAGATAAATATTTCAATAATGAACTTGATAGTAAATGGGAATTAAACACAGTGTTACAGGAGTCAGTTTCCAAATTATTATCTTAGCCTGTGGACAAAAACCCACTCACTGAAGTTCTTAATAGTTGGGTTAAGATGATTAATTGTGGTTCTCCAATTTTTGGTGCAATCACCCTCAGTGTAGAAACTGTAGGAGCAGCATCAGAGATTTCCTTCTAGGTGCCGGGTTCTTCACTTTGGCAACAACACCCCCATGCAGAGCTATAGGCTGAAGACAGAGTGGCTGGAGAGTGGCCAGGCAGAAAGGGACCTGGGGGGAATGGTAGACAGGAAACTTAGCATGAGCCAGGAGTGTGTCCAGGTGGCCAAGAAGGCCAATGGCATCCTGGCTTGTATCAGGAATAGTGTGGCCAGTAAGACTAGGGAAGTGATTCTTCCCTTGTATTCAGCACTGCTGAGGCTGCACCTTGAGCACTGTGTCTAGTTCTAGGCCCCTCAGTTTAAGAAAGATGTTGAGATGCTTGAATGCGTCCAGAGAAGGGCAACGAGGATGGTAAAGGGACTGGAGCCTTACAAAGAGCAGCTGAGGGAGCTGGGGTTTTTTAGCCTGGAGAAGAGAAGGCTCAGGGGAAACATTGCTCTCTACAACTACCTGAAAGGAGGTTGTAGCCAGGTGAGGGTTGGTCTCTTCTCTCAGGCAACCAGTGACAGAACAAGAGGAAAGAGTCTGAGGCTGCAACAAGGCCGGTTTAGGTTGGATGTTAGGAAAAAATTTTCACTGAAAGAATGATTCACCATTGGAATGGGCTGCCCAGGGAGGTGGTGGAGTCACCGTCCCTGAAAGTGTTTAAAAAGAGACTAGATGAGGCACTTAGTGCCATGGTTTAGTGATGTGATTGTGTTAGGTAATAGGTTGTTAATAGGCAAGGTAAGAGGCAATAGGTAGGTAATAGGTAATAGTGTGGACTTGATTATCTCAAAGGTCTTTTCCAACCTTGTTAATTCTGTGATTCTGTGATTCTCTTTTGGGCTCAGGTTCAAAGCACTGAAAGATAATTTACTTTTGGTGATAAGGTGTCTGCATTGTACTGAAGTTCATGGGGAAGGGGACTGCCCTGCATTTGTCAAAGCGTCATGATGTCTGGATTGATATATATATGTGAAACAACAGTCCAGCTGAATATATTGTAACACAATCAAACCACATTGGCTTCATTGGCCCACCAATGATCTCAAGTGATCTCAAGTTTAAGTGAGGAAGATTTTTAATGTAAGAGCAGATATTTGATCTGAAAGAACAGACAACAATATTGCTTTGCTAGCTTTCTGTAAGTAATAGTCAAAATAAAATACACCTGACAAAGCCCTGAACCTGCAGATGTTATGTCCATAGCTAATGTGATCCCGAGTATACTTACTGATGTCAGTACTCTATGTTACTTTGGGTAATTGATATTAAATTAATAATCAATGGTAGTCATGGATGTTACATATCAATTACCTATTCTCAGCTGTATTGTGTGTAGTCTTATTGTGCTTTTGTGCATTTTGGGATTGCCTGTTTGGCCTGATATCCCATCTATTTTTTAACATCTATAATTTAACAACTCAGTGCAACATTTCTTACTCAAGTGACCTTGTTAATAAAAAAAGAAATTGTTTAAGAAATGATTAATTATTGTTATGAGCAGAAAAAAAAAAATTGGCTGCAGGAAGTGCTCTCTGTGAAAGAAAAATTAGTTTGCTGTCTTTCCATTAAGTGTTTTTCACAGCCAGTGGATGGCTAAGTGCCCATTTGTCCTTGGAAATAAGTGTGACAAAAGAGGTTAGAACACAGCAGTTCCTCTTTGAGGAAGTTTTTGCCTAATAAGAATGCCTAATGAGAAAAATCAGGAATCCATTTGAGATGGTGATTAGTAATAACAAGCAATACAGCACCCTATAAAAATGTGTCACTGAAAAATCTCAAGTTCATGACTATAGTTACTCATGATTTTTCTAGAAGATCAATGAAAAGCCTGTTTTCAGAGACCTAGTTCTCCCTGCCTCACACTCTCCTTTTTTCCTTTGAAGTCAGCCAGCCTTGAACAAAAAAGATCCCAAAAAAGGACCTTTTAAAAAGTTTATAGACAGATAAATTGTGGAACTCTGAAACTTGCTTTATATGTGAAAATTTAAATGAAAATAAGGCTTTAAATGTGTCCCCCCCCCCAAAAAAAAAAAAAAAAAAAAGGATGACATTGGTGATCTGTCTTTTCCTGTCATTACATAAATATGGCTGGGTTCTGTGGGATAGGGAGCTGTGTATCCATAAACAAATAGAAAACGCGTATGTAAGAAAAATGCATCAAATGTCTTGTGCTGCACAGAAATACTGGTGGGGGATCTTGTTTTCTTGGTTAGTTCCCTGATTATTCCCTGGTTCACAGACATGAGCATTCCTGTCACAGACCTTCAATCAACATCTCCTTATGAATCCACTGTTACATCTTCAAATTAACAAAGGAAGAAAGATAAGTGCATCATCTGAAAGTAACAAAAGTATGTGACCAGTTTATGAAAAATGCAAGATGAACATCAAGGAAAACAATACACAGACAGATATTATAGTTTGCTAAAGTGTTTCCAGCTACCAGCAGCTACATAAGGACCACTGTGCTGTGTTGCTCCACAGCAGATCTCTTCTAGTTTTTCTTTCCAGATATTTTAGCTAATTTTCTCATCTTGTTTACTTTATTTTCTGTTACCTCATGGTTTAAGTCCTGCTATAGCTTCTAATATTTCTTTCACTCTATTCATGAGATTGTCCAATATGACCAAGATTTATTCTTTAATGTTAAATATGTTTCAGATGGGAAAACTATTTATATAGGACATTGTGCGTTTTTCAAAAGAAGATTTTCAAAATGCCTTTTAAATAGCCACCTGTCTAACATAGTTGGTCGTGTTTCATTTAAACTCCATGACTGCAGACGAACAAGCTGAATACAAAATATCACCATAACAGAAAAAAGAGGTGTATCAAATTTGGTAAACAAAAGGAATAACTTGAAGGCCAAGTGAGGTTTTTAAGTGTTGTAACAGAGTTATATTTTTATAATCCAGAAAATACATCTACAAAAGTGAGAGAAAATACATTTACAAAACTGAGAGACCTAAATGAATGACAAAGCAACAAATTATAATCTGCCATTCTGCTTAAATTTGTTTCAGTAAAATTGCTGTGCAGAGTCATGGAATCAGTCAGGCCCATGAAGAAATTAAATTAAATGCCACTTGTTTTGACATGTTGGGTACATCCATTAAGACAAGTGATTGCTTTTAATTGTGGAGCTTGAATTCTTTGAGGCAAATTATTTACTTGTTTTGTAGAAATTGCTTTAACTTCAACTAAAAAGTGGCTATGTAAGACATTCCTAGAAAAGAAAAATGCAAAATATCTGAATATGTATTATATCCTACTTCTATGTAAGATTATAATTTGCATGGTAAAATGTCTTATTTGTCACCAGACTTCTTCAGATAGGTAATAGCTAACAAAGTTGGTTAATGGTTATCTTATGTGTATAAACTGACACTGCTTTAATTTTTGTGAATTATAAAAAAAAGAAAACAATGGGCATTAAGTATAGTGTGGGAAAATTTGCTTTAAAATAAGGGAAAAAAATCCCCCAAATTATGGTGCTCAACACTGTGATAGCAACCGAGGGAAGCTGTAAACTTCCTTCCTTGGAGATATTCAAACCTCCTCAGGACAAGGCTACAAACCTTGTCCTTTGAAGCTCTGAGGTTTAAAGTAACGTTGGCTCAAATTAACTTTGAGGCTGACCCCGCTTTCAGTAGGAGGTTTAACCAGATGACCTCCTCAGTTCTCTTCCAAAGTAAATCATTTTATGCTTTGTGGTCTCAGTCAAATCAACAAAAGCTTTTCCTGTAAATAGGGCTATCCTTGAAGATATTGACCTTTTTCAGTATGGATTTTCAGTTGTCATTGCTAGCATATATTGTATTTGCAGAAAAGTGCCATATCACAGTCCTTTTACCACTCTCAATACACACAGAAAACAAGTTTTGAATCAACTAATTACCAGAAAATTTGATGGGTTTGCAAAGTCCTTATCTTCTTAGGCTTTGATTTTAACACTATGTATTTGTGTTCTTCCATGAGATTCAATAAGAAAACCAACACCACAATAATAAAAGCAATGTCAATGGCCATGTTGTCCAAGCAGTTGCCCATTGTAATTTGCCTACTGCCATGCAGAGTTCATCTATAAATATGATCAATCTTTCCCATAATATAAAACATCAGAACTGAGTTTCTGAAATATGAGTGAAAGAGAGATGTTTTGATTAAAGTTTGCTACTTGTAGTATACTCCTGATGACATTGTCTGGAAAAGATAGGAATATACATGTATATGGATACACATACATACAGGCTGGGGAAATGGGTAGACAGGAGACTCATGGAGTGAAACACAAAGTCCTGCACCCAAAGAGGAACCCCGTGCACTAATCTATGCTGGAGATTGCCCGTCTATGAAGCAGCACTGCAGAAAAAGGCCTGGAGATCCTGGTGGACATCAAGGTGAACATGAGCCACCAAAGTGTCCTTGAAGCATTAATAGTATTTCAAACTGCCTTAAGCACAATATTGGCCAGCAATTGAAGGGAGATGATCCTTCCCCTCTACCGAGCACTGGTGGGAGGACACCTGGAACACTGTGTTCTGGGCTGACAAGTATGTAAATACCTGAAGAGAGAATGTAAAGAAGACAAAGCCAGGCTCTTTTCAGTAATGCACAGTCACAGAATCAGAGGCAATGGGCACAAAGGGAAACACAAGAGGTTCCCTCCGACCACACCTTTTTACTGTGAGGCTGACTGAGCACTGGCACAGATTGCCCCAAAGATGTCGTGGACTGGGCCCTTGGAGATATTCCAAAGCCATTTGGACATGATCCTGGGTAACCAGCCTTAGACGACCCTGCCTGAGCAGGGGGATTGGAACAGGTGACCTCTGGAGGTCCCTTTTAACCTCAACTAGTCTGTGATTATGTAATTCTGTGATATGAGAGTGGTGGCACAGTATGTTGCAGAAACTTGTTCCTTGGCTACAGGTTAGGAAACCAATCTTTTCACAGGAGGCAGTGATATGCATCTAATGGGAGATGGGGACAGGGAATTCAGGTTAAATTGGAATGAAATTTTCCCAGGTGCTATCCTCCATTCTCATATCCTCTAAATCATTTTGAAGGGGATGGTATTATCTTTCATCTTTCTAGTAAGTTCTGAGATATGTTGACATTACTACTTTTTCCTTTCTGATTGCCTTCTTTTGAAAACTGGTGATGCAAAGACTGTGTGCAACTGTTTGGGAAATAAAATCATCTCCATTTTTTCTGAGGTGGATCCACAGTTCTGGGAGACAATTGTAAGAAATGAATGATTTACAGCCTTCTTTTTTTGTTTTCTTTCTTTTTTAAATCATAGAATTGTTTAGGTTGGAAAAGATCATCGAGTCCAACCATTAACCCAGCACTGTCAATCCATCACTAAGACATGTCCCTAAGTGCCACATCTACATGTCTTTTAAATACCTCCAAGAATGGTGACGCAACCATTTCCCTGAGTAGCCTGTTCTAATGCTTGACAACTCTTTCCATGAAAGAATTGCTCCTAATATCCAATCTAAACTTCTCCAGGAAGTTTGAGGCCATTTCCTCTGTCCTGTTGAGGTTCCCTTCCAACTTTGTATTTCATGAGTTCAAGATTATTCTCTCAAAATTTCTTTGGGGCTGACAGCAATGAGTGAAAATCATGGTGGATCAGTACTACTTCCCCCCTTCCTCCCTCCCTGTCCCAATCATCCACCACCCCTACATAAGATGATCACTTAACATTTGAAAAGATATGTCTATTTAACAGGTCTTTGTGCATCTCAGCAAATAAGGATTGACTTTGTTTTGGCCTGAATCGACATGGGCAATATGTTTAATGAAGAGGCATATCCAGGGAATTCCAGACAACAGTTTGATCAAAACACCGTGGGGATGTACAGGTCTAAATGCATCTACCAGGTGCTATTGCATTTGGTTATCATTATAAATTGACTTCAAAAGTCAAACGAAAGTGGTTGTTTATCACTTGTTGTTTACCAGGGTGGATGGTTTGGTTTTTTAAGTTCGGAAACAAAATGTCGGTTACATTAAATCTTTTAGTTTGATGTTTCACCTCTGGTTGCTGTTTAAATAATAATGCAAGATAGCACATAATAAGATGTAGATAGCAATATTTTAGAACAGAAAGTCCAAAATTAATTTCCTAATAATTACAATCTATCTTACAGTGTCTGTAATTTACTTTAATGTCAACAGTATGAGGTTTCTTTGTCAGACTGATAATGATCAATGCATCTGGATTTCTTAATACGTTCACAGTATGTGCTGTATTGACTGTGATGACAGAAAGCGTGTGGATTGGAGTATTATAAATCTGTTTGAAGAGCTGTTAAATTTTTTTGTTATCAAACAAACATTCTACTTTATCTAGTCAGTAAATCAGTAAATCCAGATGATTTGATGTGTTACTGAAAAAGGCAGGAGGTATGCTTTTTGTTAGATTTTTTTTGTTGTCATTACAAAGAGAATTAATGAGGAAATATTTATTTGTGGATGTCTGTGTGTGTTGCTGAGAGAGGTGGTTAAGTGCAACCATGCTGTTTGCTATTGATTCCTGTTACATCTTTGATGGTTCATTTTTGTTTCCAGAAGGAAATCCCTGAGGGAAGAGTTAAATTGACTAATAGTGGCCCATGCCAAGTGATTCTTGAGGTTTGAGTTATTGGTCAGCTAGGAAATATTTTGGTGTGGTGATGGGTTAATAAAAGTGATCATATGAAGGGCAGTGAGGGGGCAATGACTGTTAATCAATGACTTCCATTGCTACCTATGCCTCACACTTTGAAGCCTCCTATATTTTAGTGAGATTCATCTTGTAAAATCTGAAAAAAAATATCAGCAAGGACTTCTATACAGGTCCTCATTCTAATCACCCTTTACAATCAATGACCAAAATGTTTTCAACATGTTTATAACATGGGCAAAAAAAAAGCATGTAAAAAAAATGCATTCATCTAATCTTAATGTAGATGTTAGCATGGAGTCATACTAATTGATTCCCTAGTTCAGTTGACATTGATTGAATCTTCATTATCTGTAATGGAAGCCCCAAAATCTAGCTCTGATATAGCCAGGTCTGCATAGTCAACTAAGGGGAGTCTGATGCCTCAGGTTTGCCAGGAGAAGACAAGGGGTGTGATTTGCTGGGGTGCCAATTTGTATTTTATGAGCGATGATCTAAATAAACTTCAAAGCTTGCAAGCTGTAAAGTTTAAAAATTTATTCCCACAGAGAAACAGAAAGGATTTTCACCCCTCCCATTCCTTGTCACCCCCCTCACATAAAGCGAAGCATGCTTAAATGGACACAGATTATACATATGCATAACTACCCTATGAATAAACATCTAAATTGCATCATTAACTAATTAGCAGAGTTAACATCCATCTCTGCCCAGACCCCCGCCCCACGTGGGGTCTTCGGGTGGTATTTTTGGGGTCTTATCATCACCTTAGACCTAAGAACACTCTGTTATAAACACTGCTTAACCACAAACTTTAATTTTGTGAGACGCCAACTCGTCTAGGGTGCCACTTGCTATCTCCTTCTCCCTGTTCCACTGTCCCTAGTGTTGTGACTATGCTTTTAATTCCAACCTTATCATTAACTAGGCAAGGGGAGAGAAGTAAGTAGAAAAAACTACATGAAACTCTAACTTAGCTTAAAACCTTAAACCCCATATTAAAATTAAAACTCAAACCCTTTATTTCCAAATCAGGTGTGGTGAATATATGGAGGTCAGGCCAAGGTATAGCTTAATTTCACTCCATGGTCTTGTTTGTTCTCAACAACAAGCATGTATCATAAGACAAAATCAGTTGCCATCAAATTTATTTCATACCATGGCATAAGGGTGATGAAACAGAGCTGACAATCACCTTTTCATTGGACCTTGGCTTGCATTGCACATGAACTTTCACTGATTGGACTATCCGGGCCAATGTCAACTATAAAAGATAAAATATTCACAAAGGTGATACCTCTGCTTGGAACAATTGAAATAAAAGAAGCAGTAAAACTGTCACACAGAAACAGCCCACATTCCTCTACAGAAGATATATTTGGAAAGCTTTTGAGTCAGGCTTACAATTTAATTAAGGTAGAGACTAAATGAAAGGAGAAGGATAAGAAAATATTATCTACAAGGCATGTACACCTACTTCCTAATCACACTGCCAGATTTGAAAAAACACAATGCGATGGGGTTAAAAAGTGAAACAATGCTAATGATGGAAGATGGAGGAAGACCATATCTCATGCTGAATTAATGAGTATCTAGACAGATCAATGATATGTCTTCATGAGACATAGAACAAATAGACTGCAATATTCCATTTTGCTTAGAAACTACTCAAAAGATTCTGAGCATACTTAGTCAGCACTAATTAAAGATTAATTAAAGATTTATGGAAGATTATAGACTTCTCTTGTGACTTTTCCTGGCTGGTAAAGCTTCATAGCAATGAAAAACTCACAGTGGAAAAATATCCTTTAAATTTCAAAGACCTAAAAGCTTTACTGAATTTATAGTTTTTGCCATTTTCTTCATCTTCTTTGTAAGTACAACTTTTTGCGAAGTCCTTCCCAGACAGTAAGCAGAAACAGAAGTTTTTCTCCTGAATTGCACTGATCAACAAATTACAGTGAGCAGTGTCATCAGGACTCCTGCACACGCCTATTTGATATTTTTGATAGCCCCAGTTCATGTAATCACAGACTCATAGAATACCAGGTTGGAAGAGTCATCAAGGATCATCTGGTCCAACCTTTCTTGGCAAAAGCACAATCGAAACAAAATAGCCCATCACCCTGTCCCCATGGACCTTAAAAGTGTCCAGTGTTAGGGAATCCAACACTTTCCTGGGGAAATTATTGCCATTACAAAAATTTGTCATCTTGTGTCCTATTGGAATTTTCCTAGGAGTTACTTGTACCCATTACCCCTCATTTTTTTCATGTGATTTCTTGTAAAAAGGGAATCTGATCTTTGTCACCATCCTTTGAATACTGGAGCATGGTGAGATTGTCTTGCCTAAGCCTTCTTTTTCTCAAGGCCTAACAAGTCCAGCTCTCCCAGTCTTTTCCCATATGTCAGGCTTACCCCTCTTTTGGTCATTTTTATGGCCCCTCTTCAGACTCTCTCCAGCCAATCCATGTCTTTTTTGTACAGTAGAGACTAAACCTGAACACAGTATTCCAGATGTGGCCTGGCAAGAGCTGAGTAGATTGGGATAACAACTTCTTGGTCTCTGCTGGGGATGCCCTGGTCAATGCAGCCCAGTATCCTGTTGGCTTTCTCTGCCCCAGCTGCTCATAGCTCACTCAGACTGAGCTTGTTGTCCATCAGGACTCCCAGGTCCCTTTCCACAGAGCTGCTCCCCAAACAGGCAGATCCTATGTTGTGCTGCACTCCTGTATTATGTTTTTCCAGGTCCAAGGCCTTGCATTTGTCTTTGCTGAACTTCGCATGGTTCCTGTCAAGCCACTCTTCAGCCAATCCAGGTCTTTCTGGAAATCATCAAAAATTTTACACAAGTAGAGTGGACAATATAATTACAGCACATTTCATGTCATCCAAACAAACTAGAACTGGTTAGAAGATACATTTAAATTATTACGCATTTGTTTTCAGCCTTAATTGTGCCAGCAGTAATTAATAGATACATGTACGTGTGTGTGTATCAAAGAACATGCCGCTAAAATATGCTTTGAAAATGTCAAAACATGCTGTTCCAGCATGGTCCAACATTGATCAGTTTTCCTGACAGCTGGAGAGCCTCACAGGAGTTTCAGTTTGAATGCTTCAGGATCCTAATCTCTCCTGTGTATTTGATTTTCCAGATAGACAACAGTTCCAGGATATGCTACAGTCTTACCGCCCCAGGGTTCAAACAAAACAGGTCAGTGTACTTTAGTGTATTCTGACTTTCATTCAGGCCAAGACTCCAACCTAGAGTACAAATCCAGGATGAGAGGCAGTGACCTTCAACTTGCATGAAGGTGGATGTCCAGAGGGCTGCAAATTAATACCAAGTTGACATAGAATATTTCAGCTCAGTGTGACAAGCCAAATGTGTCAATTCTAGTTGACACAACCCAAAATGAAGACAGGACAAACATGCCAAAATTCACATTGGAGTAGACAATGATTTCTATCAAAAAACAACCAAACAATCTCCACAAAATTCTCCAGCATTACTTTTTACAGATCCACTGGTTTCTCAGACATTGCTTTTTCAGATTTTCAGTTCCATCATATCCGGATAGCTGGCAGAAAAAGGCAGCAAACAGTCAGACTCAGTGAGCCTTTCAAACCTTGAACCAATCTGCTCCAAGGGGAGCAGCATCAAAATTTGTAGTGTGAATCCTTATGTATTTTTCTGATCTTTTTCTCCTTTGCTAGCTTTCTCACTCTCTCAATGACACACACATTCACACCCACTTACACTCCCACCTTTGCATGCTGGAGAACCACTTGTACACTCTCCAGTCTCATCCTCTCTTTCAAGCAGAGGTTCATGCACACAATCCTCTAAATAAAATAAAGCTTCTTTAATTTCTATACTTTAATCTCCCTTTCTTGTAATGACAGCTAAATACTGCAAGATAAAAGATGATCTCTCTGGGAGCAATCAAAGTGGGGAACAACATGTTAGCACCTCACATTTCTCCTTCATTCTTTACTGAGGAAGATGAGTATTGTGGCAATTGGGGTGTTCCCACTGGCAGCATGTAGCCTTCCCTCTGTCAGGGCTTGCTGAGGGGTGAGTGTGCCCCTGCAGTCCCCGGGGGATGGCTGAGGGAAACGGAGGACAAAGAAGGTGCTGGCGGCTCTCCATGGTTACATATAATACAAGTTTATTCACTCCAGAGGCAACAGGCCACCTGGAGGGTCCAAGCTTATGTGGGATAACCAGGGAAAGAGCCCTTCCCATTTCCGGCCCATGGTTCTTATAGGGGGGTCCAGCCAATGGGAAGGGAGGACAAGGGAAGGGACAAACCATCCGGGGTGAGGGGTAGAGATATAACAGAACATACCAAGTATACAGTGAGAAATACATGCTAATTACACATTACCACAGAAGTATTAAGGAGTTATAAAGTCATAAGTGTTTGCTCTTTTTCTTCAAACTTGGTTTCACAAAGTTGAACCCAGTTCAAACGGGATGACTTATAAAACATTCTTGTCATTATTTTGCACCTCTTCACTCCTCCAATGCAGACTTCTTGGGATGTCAGGATTTCCTTTTCTTTTTGAGGTCTGCCTCACCGGTTTTGTTTATGTTTGCCAAAGTCAAGTGAACACAAAATACACCCAATTCATGCAAAATCAGACTCTGTTGTATCTACACTTCCAAGCAAGCAAACAAAGTCAATATCCTCCCTGTCTAGTCTCAGGGATGCTCTTGCAAACATCCTGGCTGGTGTCTCAGGTATACCTGGATCACAATGTGCCCTCCAAGGCTCTTGCTGATGGAGTGGCAGGAAATGACACACCCTTCCCATTCTTCCAGATCTTATTTCAATAAGCAAAGCTCAAATTGCTGTATTCATAGGACACTCCTGGATGTTCCTAAATGTTCATGACAGTAAGGTTCTAAATCCATTGTCTCTTCATATGGCAGTACCAGCCTGTTGCTCAGGATGACAGTCATTTCCACCACCCAAAGCATCACATTGCACTCTCACTATGGCAACACTGTTCATGGCATTTACAGCAGATGCTAACTGATGTCATGGGGAAGTCTGTGACACCTACAGCATGTGTCATTCACATCTACTAACACTGCTGCAGCATCTAATTCTGCAGGACAGTGCCATCTCTTATTGTGGGCTCCAACCCCAGAACTGCAATCTGGTTAGAAGAGCACACATTGGCAGAGCGCCACAGTCTTTCCACAAACCATTTATATATGAATATGCTCTGAATAGCCATGAGCAGGTTGAAACCGTATGGGTAAGAATTAAAGACTGAGGTAACAATGGGAACCTAGTTGTTGGTGTCCACTACATACCATTCAGTCAAGGGGGAGCCTATTGATGAAACCTTCTTTCTCCAGCTACAGAAGGCATCATGCTCACAGGCTCTTGTCCTGCTGGGGGAGTGGCACGACCTGTAGGCAAGCCAGGAGACTCTGAGAGTACAGTAAGGATAAATTCCTAAGGCAGGTAATACCCCTAGCAGAGCAGGTGTGATACTGGACCTGTTGGTCACAAACACAAGTGAGATAATCAGTGATGTCAAGATCAAAGGCAGCCGGAGCTGCAGTGACCACACATTTGTGGAGTTCACAGTCCTCAGGGACATGGGTCAGGTGAAGCGTAAAGTCAGTACCCTGAATTTCAGGAAAACAAACTTTCAGGCCTTCGAGTCAACAAGGCCACCTGGAAAACTGCTCTTGGAGACAGGGAGCAGAACAGAGATGGCAGATCTTCAAGTACAGTTCCCATAGAGCATAAGAGCTCTTGATCCCCAGGTGTAAAAAAATAGGGCAAGGAAAGCAAGAGATCTTGGCTGAGTTGAGACCTGCTGGACAAACTAAAGGGAAGAAGGAAATGTACAGGCAGTGGAAAAAGGGACTTGTATTCCAGGAAGAGTATAAGCCTGTTTTCTAGTTGTGTAGAGTTGTGGTCAGGAAGGCCAAGGTGCAGCTGGGGCTGAATTTGGCAAGGGATGCAAACAACCATAAAAAACATTTCTAGCCAGAAAAGGAAATGGAAAAAGGGATTGAGAGGATACCCGAGGAGCAGGACTTGATGGGTGCTGGTGGATGAAATGCTGGCCATGACTCAGCAATGTGCATTTGCAGTCCAGAAAGCCAAACATAACTTGGGCTGTATCAACAGCAGCATGGGCAGCAGGTCAAGGGAGGGAATTCTCCTGCTCTACACTGCTTTATGAAACCCCACCTGGAGCACTGTGTCCAGCTCTGGGGTCCCCAGCACAGCAAAGACATGGACCATGTTCAGAGGAGGGGCCCAAAGATGATCAGAAGGCTGGATCACCTCTCCTGTAAAGAGAGGCTGAGACAGCTGGGTTTGTTCAGCTTGGAGAAGGCACCAGGGAGACCTTATTGACTCCTTCCAGTATCTGAAGGGGGCCCAAGGTAAAGTAGGGAACAACGTTTTTAGCAAGGCCTATAATGACAGAACAAGGGGGAATGGCTTTAAATTAAAAGAGAGTAGATGTAGACTAGATATAAGGAAGAAATTTTTTCATTATATAGGTGAAGAAACACTGACACAGGTTGCCCAGAGAGGTGGTAGATATCCCATTCCTGGAAGTGTTCAAGGTCAGGTTGGACAGGGCCGTGAGCAACCTGATCTAGTTGAAGATGTCCCTGCTCATTGCAGGGGGGCTGGAGCTAGGTGATCTTTAAAGGTCCCTTAGAACCCAAATAATTTTAGGATTCCATGTGCAAATGGGATGCCACCAACCATTTGGTACATTTTTTCTTCCCAGGAATGCACATTTACTTTTGATAGCCACTGGTCTGTCCTTCTCTTGCTTCACAGTGTGTTCTCTCCCTTCATTTGCCTGGCTCAACAGCTAACACATTATGATAAAAAGACAAATAAAAATCACTCTATAAATTTAATCTCTTATGAAAATTCCAGAAGGGATTTCTAGAACATCATGTGGCATGAGGCCATGGGAGTACTTTGTTTTTATCTTTTGTTTGATTGGTTGTGGAGGTCCTGTCCTTGTAATTGTTGTTAATAGTTAAAACTCTTTTGCGCTGAATTATAATTTATTGTGCTCGACATAAATAAAATTTATCATACCTGTCAATAGCAATCATGTCTCCTGACTCAATATCCTTTACATTGATCAAATCCCCAACTTTTCTGTTCAATACAAATACACACAAACCAAGTAATTGCTTTCTCGTTAGCCTGGATGCTGGAGAGCCTTGGTGATTTCGGGAACAGCCTAAAACTTTCCTTCAGTGGAGAAGCTGAGCCATGCCAAAGAATTAATAGAGAAAGTTGACAAAGCATAACACTGTACCCTAGTCTCCAATGTCTGGAATGAAGTAGGAAGCTTGTTATATAATAGAAAGACAACATGTTTAAACTAAATATTGTACAGAAATAGTAATGGGTATTTGGAATCAGTGAGAATTCAGAGGAAAAGGTAGTTGCTAGGCAAGATTATTGAAATATCCCCAGGCGTTTTTTTTACAAGAGGGCAGAAGATGTCTATTACCCAGACTGAACACAGTAACAGATTCTTTGGAAATACACCTCTTTCACTACCATGAACTATGAATTTTAACTTTGATTCATTTTTAACCATTTCTAGTTGAGGGAAGCCACAGCAGGGAGTTTGTTTTTTTCAGTTGAGTTTTTTTGTTTATTTCTGCATTTTTATACTTCATTTTCTACTTGAAGCTGTTGGAACAGTGCTATGAAATACTGACACACCGTGGAGACACCGGCTCTGATGAGAGACAGACTTGGAGCCATTCTGGTGCCCACTGATGGGTGTTCCTTGGTGGGAAACTCAGAACAGAGCCATCCTTGAAGCTATTTTTTCCCTGAATAAAAACAGCCAAGTTTCTAGCCCATAGAAAACCTCAGCATATCAGCATTATGCAATCTGTATCCTCACTGCTGGAAAAGACAGCTCTTCTCACAGTGTGAAATTTCTTTCTTTTCTTCTTACTTTGTTCTATCATTGAAAAATGCATGAAATTTACAATTTCTCCCATTTTACAGTAGGGATCACAGCCACAGAAGAAAGCAAATTTTTAACCCCACCTCATTTCAGATAGTTTCCCAATATTGATTTATAGATGATCACAGAGTTAAGATAAAGCTCTAGAGCTCTTTATGTCATTCTAAAGATCTCTCTTTTCTCCTTTTACCATTGTAAACGTCAATAGAATGATTTAAATAATTTCTTTGTATAGCTTATTCATTATTTAGCTTTGCTTTTGTTCTCCAAGTATACTAAACTTGTCTTACTTCTTCCATTTATATCCCTTTTTTTTTGTACTCTTGAAGGCTGCTTTACACAAAAGAAAGAGCCATGAAGCAATGATGTTCAAAGATTTACCAGAAACACATAAATATTTATATGTACTCCATACTGAAGACTTTCCATTCAGTTGAAATACATGTATTATGCAGACATTTATATATAATTTTCATATGAAAGGCCCAATAGAGATGAGACAGTTTCATGCTGTCTTTCATTGAATACACTGATCTTGAAGGTCAATACTCTTTTATTTTTCCTTTGAAGATTTACAGTTGTGTTGGCTTTTTGCCTTTGCTGATAGGTCTCAGTCATGAAGATGCTTTAGAGCTTTCTGCCTCAGGAGACCTGGTTCCAGTCCTGCTCTAGAGCAAACACAGGAGGTTAGTGGTCTCGTTATGCTCTCTAGTGGCTGCTTCTCTGCTGAGCAGCTGCCATGCTCCCGGGAGGACCAGCTCTGGAGCAGCAGTGATGTGGCAAGACTTCACAGCCTGAGCACCAAAGGAAAAATGGGAAGGTCGTTTTGCTTGGTTCTAGTTGCTCCTAAACCATGTCTCAATCTCCCATCCCAGAGAACCAAAGAATAATTATTCCAATGCCAGTCATGTCAATTTTTAAAATAATTTCAGCTCTCCCCTTCTCTTCCTGGCTATAATCCCTACATTTAAAATCCAGAGTTTATAGCGAGGAAATTGACAAAAGCCTGGCTAAAAAAATCCATTTGTTTAGTTATTTACCTTATCTAAAAATTGAAATGAAAAGAGCTATTGAGATTAGAGGGAAAGGCCTGACTGACTTCAGCAGGCTTTGAACCATAGGGCCAAACATACTTCTGGTTCTCACTGGCACTAAATTTCATGAGTTTGCAAATTTGTATAGTGGCTTCCCAGGGACAGAGTTTTTCATGCACTTTAGAATGATAGATTTGCTGCTGTGTGTGCCCTCAAAGTACAGAAATAATCTACAGAAATTTATAACGCAATTAGATTTCCAATTTTAATTATCTCAGAGAAAATTTTGGTTCAAGCTCTGAGTGCCAATGCAAATCAGAATTATTTTCTGAATAAAAAAAAAAAATTGCAGTAGAATAAAACTGAGATTCAGCAAAAACAAATGAATCACTCTTGATCATACTTCTAGCAGAGAGAAAGTAAACTTCCATGTGAAGGAGATGACTGCTTTACTTTTCAGGGTTACTTCAGTTTAATTCTGAAATGCCGAGACAGCAACATGGAATGGCACCCTGATAGAGTGATTTGGTTGTGGGTCTGGTTCTGGACAGTGTCATGAGCCCACTTTTGCTACCTGCTGTTGCAGTCTATTCATACACTTGGCATGATGCCCTCGAGCTGCCCATCCTCCACTGCACATGGGTGCTGGGAAGGCATCTCTGCTCTGCAGACTGTGACCAAACAGGCTTGTTGACTTTCTTCCCCCTCAGTGCGGGTGATATAGTGGGATTTTAGGAGAGAAAAATAAAAGCGATGTTTTCCATTCGTGGGATGTAGGTGGTCAAGAGAAACAAAAGCCCTTGCAGGAGTTTTACACGAGGATACACAGATGGCTTTGGGGGTGTGGCAGACTCTGTTTATGCTAAAAGGATGAAGGAAGCCAAAAAAGACTTGTGACAGATGCTTTCAAGCTATGGAGTATTTAAAGGAGATTGCATTAACTTTATAAATGTTAAAAATGTTTCCTAATGAAATTCCAGTCTTTGTCAGTAGCTATGTTCCCAGATAAATAAGACACGAGATGTTTCACTGAAGGTGAAAAAGATGTAGAGAGGTAATTAATACTATTTCCAACTCTGAAACAACCTCAAGTGGAGGTATTTGAAGCTCATTCTCGACGGGAGCTACCACACAGACTGCTAAGGGTAAAGTCAAACCAAAGGAAGCTTCAACCATTTACAAAAATAACAGTCCTGACTAGGGACACAGATGTCTTCTAAAAACTCACTGTGACTAACAAGGGAAAATGCTTCAGAGCCCTAAAAGTGTTGGAAGGCCGTTGACTACCAAGTCGATGCACTGGGTGGATATTATTTTGAGACACAATTCCTATTAAATTATTTTTCTCTGGGTAAATAGTTCATAAATTTGTGAGAGCTGGAGAGAGAAAACTGGCAGAGCAGCTACTCAGAGTCAGCCTTGCAAAGAGTTGGAGGGGGGTTTAGCTAAGGATCAATTAAGAGAGGCTGCACTGGGATGCTGCCTCAAGAGAGCTGACAAGCTGCAATATCATAAGGGAACTGGAAATGCAGTTACCTTAGAAACTGAAATAAGAACTTTACTAAAATATTAACGTGTCTGAAAATTGAGAAAGAAAATATGTCTAGTTATTAGCAAACTAGGCTCAAGATCTCCTTTTGGGAACAAAGACAGTTTTAGTAATGAGTGAACTGAGATTTTTTCCTTTGCCATAAAAAAAGAAGGTCTCCAAGAAAGACCCAAACAGCAGTTAGAATATTTTTTTTTATTTAAACCAATATAAAATAACCGTATTTCCTTCCTACACATATCTACTCTTCTACTGACCTCCGTATCCTTCTCTCAATTCAGTTTGCTTGGGAGACTCTGACAGCCTCAGCTACAGGGGAAATTTTCAGTGTCACTAAACTAGTAGCAAACTGCAGTCCTTCTTGGCCTTTGACCAGGATGATTTTTTTCTCTAGAAAGGTGCTTTGGGCAGCAGTTCTGCCTTGGAGAATGCTAAATTCTGTGGAATAAGGAGACCATTAAAATATTTGAAGCTGTAAAAAAACTGTTAAATTTGTTCAAAAAATTAAGTTAACTTTAGAAGGAAAAAAAGTTTCATCAGACTCTCAGGTATCTCCTCCAACAGAAGGGTATTCCTGGAGGTAATTTGATACTGGAAAATTTGATTTTTCATTGCTGTCTAGGTTTAAAATAATTCTAGAAGGCTTTGTGCTGTGGAAATGAGTTTATGGGCTCACAAATGAAGAGGTATATGCAGTTTTTCCTCTCAAGACCAAATACTCAAAAACTTGGGCAAGAGAATTGTCTCTGCTTGAAGCCACAGTTTGATGACCAGCTACCTCACTGGCAAAGCTAAAAATAAGAGGATTCACGTAAAAGTACTTTTGGGCCAGATGTGTAGGACTAAGGTTCCTAGGGGGAAAAAAAGGACAGAGGAAGCATGTTTCTGCCTGAGAAACATTAGGCTGATCATCTACAAGAAATCCAAATATTTGCTTGGAAATATTTTCACGGCTTGAGAACGTCATGCTGGAAAGTCCACACTGAGTCGCTCAGTTCAAAAGCAGACTTGGTGCATGAGTGTGCATCTTGCTGCCAGTGAGTCACCTGGAGAATTTTTCATTTAGTTACTGTGTTGGGGAAAGGGGCAACTGCAGTTTATACCATGCAGGATTACTGTAATGCCATCGTTCAGGCAAATACTTCCAAATGTTGTGCCTAAAGCAGTGGATTGCTACATTACTTGCCGGTTACTTCTCTTGCTTCTTGCCTGCTGGATGCATGTTTACAAAAGCTAATTAGGGTGGACCATATTATTTACAATGTTAGATTTTAAAAGGAGAAAGCTTACTAAATAATCTCTTTGCCTCAAGCGTGTTTGAGCAGAGATTACTTTAGGGGACCTGAAAGGAGCCAGCAGGAACAAACGCAGCAATTATTTTAATACAGTCAAGTAGTTCTATCCCCCAGTGGCAGTATGAAATATTCCCATACTGGATTATGTGGAGTGGAGATTTCTTTCTATATGCACTTTGTCACTTTGGGCTACAGTTTGTTTCAGACTCCTGGGTTTCATGTTAAATTTTAGGTATGTGTAACATATGTAACAGAAATCAGAACTAGAAAAGGTCATAGTTTTTCCTTCTTGTCCTGTCTATCCCCTTCCATTTAAAGTTTAGGAACCAATACGTCTCCCACAGCAACTTTTTATTTTTTTAGGTTTTTTTTCCCATTTCATATGATTTCTGCCAAGGTTAGCAGGAGGTGAATCAAACCTGGGAAAGCTAAAACCTTTACCTTTTTTTATGCTTCAAGGTAAAAGCCTGAAACCCAAATAATTTCTCTGATGGAAAAGAATCCCTGAAGAACATAAAGCTTTCTATTGTCTTCACCAGAAGGTTATGTTTAGCAACACTAAGGTTTCACTCAAGGAACACTTGGCAGTGAAGGGAGTCAAGGAACATTAGAAGCCAATTCAGTCCTACACTGCAGGCAGTTCAATTGACCTTTATGTAATGTCTTCATGTGCTTCACGTCATCAAGTTTCGTAGACTTCAGCTGAGTCTATTCAATATATGCCAACTATTGTGATCCCATTCATACCCAAACCTTAGTGAACTTGCTGGAGAGCTTTACGTTTTCCAGAAAGTTCTTTTATCAAATAATCGCAGACAGTTTTCAACAGAGTGTTCACAGGAAGGCACAGAAAGAAACAAAAGAGGTTGGAAGGATTTGACAAGTCTGCTGGCACTACTGCTACAGCCTCATTGGGAATCCAGTTGGATCTAAGCAATAATAAAGAACTGGAAACACATAAAGCAATTCAGGATATTCCCATTCCCAACCCATATATTCAGTCCCAGTTTCAAATTCCGCAGATTGTATTCAGCACAGGCAGGAGAGTCTGAGGAGGGAGGCAAGGATAAAATAACTTCCCTTCTTCATGCCTTCGGTTTGACAATCCAGATTTGTGTTCCAAATGTACTCTTTGCTGTGGAGGTTGTAGCACAGAATGACATATCTAAGAAAGGGAAAAAAAAATCTGCCACTAAGACCATGTAAGAGAGGAAAGCTAGACTTTGACAAATAGGAATTTTCTCATGTTTGTGCTTTTAGCACTTTACTACAGTGAGTTCAGCATCACAGGAGCCTGTTTTAGCAAGTTCTCACATTCTGCTTGGTGGTATTAGGAGTGTGTAGGTGGAGGATCAGAAAATTTTGGAAGTTTTTCATTTTGAGCTGTTGTGGAAGCCAGTTAAGCCACTTCTGTTGATTATAATTCATGGGGTTTTTTTGTAAGAAGGATTTTCTTTGTTTCACTTGGTCTGCTTGTGTATTTGCTAGACTATTTTGCAACCGGTTCTGGAGCAGCTTTCAATATATGAAGTACTGATTTGTAACAGCAAGTTTAGTAATTTATTTAGTTGTCCCAGAAGATTTGGTGAGCTGGAGACATCTTCCTTGCCCTCCTGAATCCTGGAGAGCTTCCTTTTAAACATGAACTGGTAGCTGGCTGTGCAGGAGAAGATAAGATAAAGCAAGAACCACATGCCAGGCTGTGGAAACATTCTCCTTAACAAGTATATTATATAAATACATAATATAAATTTTTATCTATATACATATTTGGGAAACAGTCATACAGATACTTTATGCAACACTGTATTCTGCAACTGTGAATAAGTGAGACGGTATCGGAGCCCCCTGCCTGACATCTTATAAACTGATTGGAATGTCATCCATTTTCTTCTTGCACTGATGCATTACAGATGTTGCAATAATGCTTTCCTTCAAGTATCTGTGTGGAATGTTCTGAGCATGGATCCAATTTAGTAAAGAAGTAAAAAAAAAGAACTGCTCATTCTGTTCCTCTAGCCAACGTGTTCTAAGACAATATGAAAGCAAAAAGCCTGAATCAGGATCAGTTGACAAATTTGGCCACACCCTGGAGGCACAATGGGACTTTCAGATCTACTTGAACCACGCAGAAGTTTTTAGATCTTTAGTCCAGGCTCTCCCAGCTCTTTCTCTGAGAACACTGTTCATTGCTGGTCCTACAGACTCCAAAGCTTCTTTCTGTGTTTTTTTTCCAGCAGCTGTCCAGCTCTGACACAGCTGCTGAGCATGACACACACTGTTGTTGGCAGCAGTGTGAATTAGAGCTCCAGTGACAGCCACCCTGTGACTGAAAAGCCAAGTTAGGATGCTCAGGGAGTCATAAGCCTGGGGAAAGCACAGCCTGGAGAGAGGGAGCTGTGGTGAGCTGAGAGAGGCAAGGACAACTGGAAAACCTGACAAGAAACATCAAAGGAGAAATATGAAGCTGAGATTTGAAAAGGTAAATTCCAAAGCCATTTCCATCTGGCTGCACTGATTGCACTGAAGAAAAGCAAATTGAGAGCAAGCTGTTTCCAAAGGGTAATGAGACTTGCAAGCGCACAAGGCAAGCCAGGGACGTGCTGCCAGTTTGTTGGGAATGCAGATACCTGCCTGAAGTCCGAGAGGGAGATAAAGAGACTGGGGTAATAAGACATTTAAACATAGACATGCATAATTCCACCAACTAATTGTCATACTCCCATCAGAATCTCATTGCCAGATGCTAACAGATGTAAAATCCCCTGCCCAATAGGAGCAAAGGTAAACATATCTCTGGAGTGGGGATTGTGCCTTGGTATAAAGGACTAGATCCTGTGCTTCTCTATATGTCAGCTTGGAACCTAACTTTTCTTGAGATGTGAGCTTAAACCTTACTATCCTGACTCAGAGCCACCTTGGAAATTACAGTCGGTGTCTCCAAGCCCTTACTGAGCTTGGCATTTGAACACAAAGTTTTCCTTCATATCTATAACATGTGGCTGCTGCAGCATTGGCAAAACTCTGCCTTTGGTATTATTTTGGGATTTTGGGGTCCTTCAGGAAAGAAACCTCCATACAGATGATGTTTCCATACAAAAGAACAAATTTTTCGAGCTATTCATCTCTTCTCACTGCTGAAGAGCTCTGTATCAAACCTCCAAGTGTGGGAGGCAGCAATTTTAAAATGGGTGAAAAGACTGCTTATTCTCCAAAATCTGACTGTATTGCTGTTTGGCATTTTTGGTTGATGAAGCTCTAAGGGACAAAATCGAGGTATTCGTACATGTTTGGACAATGTCTATCATATTTGGTGTACTGTGAAGAGAGGGGAGGTAGGTAACAGATGGGGATAAGTGATGCTTGCACAAAAGAGAAATTGAATGCAGCAGTATTGAAAGCCAAGAGCTAACAAATGAAAAGACAACTTCAGAAGCTGCAGTGGAAGCTGAGCTGTCAGTGATTTAACAACTGAATGGCTGTGCTTGGTTAGCATGGGCACATGTCCAGTGGAAATAAACTGGAAGTTCCGTTGGGAAAGCTGCATTTTAAGTTTATTTTACAGTCTCAGGACTACATCTTAGAAGATTTCTCATGGGTATACAGAGAAAACCAGGAGCAAAGCGGAGAGGTTATAACTTTTTTATCTTTTGTTTTGGAGGACAAATTTAACTGAATATCAAGAACTCCATGGCAACTGACCATGGTAATCAACAGGCTGAGACCAGCCCACTTCACCACCATCTGCTGTCGAGCTGCACACCCATACCAACCTGGTACTTTTTCCGAGTAGATTTGGAGCCTCCTAGTTTTCCTCCTGAGGGCAGGGGACTGCTCCATCTCCTTCTCAGGATTGCACCAAAACAGTTGTGCGCTGGCTCCATACTATGAGTTCCTCAGTGCAGGGATTTGTCTTCTATATGTCAAAATCATCCCAAATCTCAAAACTACCTTTTTAATAGTCAAGCTCAGGGCAAAGTCTAGCATTCATCCCTTTCTGCATAGACTATGAGAAGGACTTGTATAAAATGGGATAGTGGCACCTTTGAATACCTCTAAAAGCACAAATGATAACTGAAACTTGAAGTACTAGAAGCTAAAGAAGCCAAGATATGCAACTGTCCTTACAAGATGGCAGAGACTGATTTCATCCAGTCCTGTATATCAAAACCATCTTTAAATGTAAGTTTTCCCTGTGCTTTAATTAGAGACTTTTTGTACTCCTTTAAAACACTGAAACTGCAGTCCACACACAAGTGCTTCCCTTTTCAGTAACAAAATTTTTGAGATGCTTGTCAAATTTTGCTGAACACCAGGAGCAATGATCACTCCATGTTCAGCTGTTTTCCGAAGTAGTGCTCTCCATGCAGTTTGGATTCCCTCAATTTAACCCTTGTCTGTCCTGAAATGAAGGCAGTGATTCAGTCACAACTTCCAAAAAAATCATCAGTTCTCTGAGTCTCAAAAGAACCTGCAGGCCCATTGACCTTTAGAAGCTATAACACAGTGTGAGAGCACCTCCTCTCCCCAGTAATATGTGCCAGGAATGGATCTGATGGAAAAGGGATTTTGTATGTAGAAAGGTTTATAAATATGAGGACTCACATTTGTTAACTGGTGACAATGCAGAGTGCCAGCACTGCGGATAACTGAGTTGTCAAGTATAAAACATTTATTTTTAAATGTTACTCCTTCTTCCAAGGTTTGGTGGCCTTTTTTCCCCCTAATTTTCACTGCAAAAGAGATCTACCCATTCTGTTGAATCACTGTATCAGCAGAGGCAAGGTCCCCATCCTTCCTAATGAATTCTGCTGACTCATTGGGATGGGAAAGGAGGATGGTACAGGAGGGAGCCATAGAGACAGGCAAACTTAGAGCAGAGGTTAATTGTTTTTATTATGCTGTCTTTTTTTTTTTCCCAATATACACAATGACATCATGGGGAAGGGATGTTTTGAAGCCCACATGTATAGACTGCAATACAGATTTACAAAGCTAACTTTGATTATAGACCTGTTATATGTTGTTAACTGAGCTTCTGCCTTGATATTTAGATACTAAGCTAGAGTTAAACCCTTTGGTTTTGGTGTTTTGGATCTTGCAACTGGGTCAGGCGGTTCAGGAGGAGACACGGTAATTAGAAGGGGCTGGAGCTCTGTAATTTGCTGCCTTTTGTTCTCTACAGGCTCCTTAGTTGGCATTTCCACTTTAGGATACAATTTCCTTAGTAGAAATGGCCTTCTTAGAAATAATAGTACATTGTTCAATGACTTTCTTGACCTCATATAAAAATGCTCCTGGTTTGTTGTGTTGACTGTTGTGCCTCTCAGAGGGAGAAGTTCTGGCTTTGTGAATTCAGCACTGTTATAGCAAATGGGAAACCTACTGAGACCATGAGAAGCAAATGCTCTGGATATAACTGTACAGATAGATCTGTGTGTATATCTACAAATACATACAAATATATCTTCTATACACATATATACTATTTATATCTAATTTTTATTCATATTGCATCTATTGATATTTTATAAAAATAAAGCTAAGGTTACATATAAAAGATTCCAACTGTCAGATGTAAGTTATATACCCAGAACACAACAAATATAAGTCTTCATGTGACAGCTATGCATTTGCCTGAAATGCATAGCTCTTTGCAGATCTCTTTTGCACACCTAACCAGCATAACTTGGAAAGAACACAAGCAACACACTTTAAAAATGTGCAAATACGACATTGCTAGCAACAAGATAGGCTGGATCACTGTGTCAGCACCGTGTACAAGTCAGCAAACCAGCAGCAAGGGGGTGGATAAGTTGTGGATGACTGAGAGGTTTAGTTCTTGCAGAGTTGGAGAGAGAAGAAAACCCAACAGCTATAAATATACATATATATATTCATTCAAGCAATTTTTCTGGTCGCACCTTTCAGAAACAAAGGCATTCAGCTATGGCTGCTCTCATGAGCATTTCACCACCAGTCACAGGGGCAGGAGCAAAACAGCTAAAAGTGAATCCAGGAAAACACAGATGACTGGTGGACAAGCCAAGTAGAAAGTAATAGATTCTGACAGGGATGCCCACAGCTGTCTTCACAGTTACTGGAAAGTAATGTGACTTACCTGCAACTTGCACCATGCTTTTTCTCCTGGTAATAGCTTTGTTCAATGTCAGCAAGAAGGACATGGCCCCTGGACCACTGTTCTTGCGTTATAATGATGAAGTAGATATGGGAAGTTGGTTACTCCCAGACTGCAGGTGAGGGAAGAAGTAGAATTTTCCCTTCTTTTCTATAGCTTAGTAACAAGGCACAGTGTACATTCCTGTTCTTGCAAACAGGCCTCTGAGGCATGGGCTGAGCTGAGAGAAGTTGGGTGCTGCGTTTTGTGTAGCTTTTTCTTTGTGGAGAGAAGGGTTTCTGAGTTACAACCTTTCAAAACACAGGCTGATCCCCTAACCTTGCTGTACTTATTTTATCCTTCCCTGTCATGGCACTGAGGTTCACAAATATTAAGGACATTATTTAATTAGCAGGTCATGACAGTCTTTCTCAAGTGCTCCTTTAATCAAAGTACACATTTTGCTTAGATATCAGTCTTTGGGCTGTTTCATGTTTGTCTATTTCATGTGACGTAAAATGTCTTTTGAAGAAAGGGAGTTCATGGAGTGTTAATGTCTGGAGTCTGATTGACTGCAGTGATTTCAAAGGGCTCTTGGAGTACCCATCTGAGGGAGGAAATAAACTCCTTCCACTTCTAAAACTTACTTCCATTAATTCAACCAGAGTTCAGAGTTCTCAACTTCCTGCAGGCTGTATTTACCAGGTTGTAGTATTGACCCCCAATTCTACAGTTTATCTTCATCTGGGAACAGGAGGAGGGTTAGACAAGAAGTTCTCATAAAATCCATTTATGAATAAAACATTAGAATTTATTCTTCTGCACCTAAAATAAAACGGAAGATTTTTCTTTCATATGTGTAAAATTTTTCTATTAATGTCTGGCTTTGTATTTTCTGGAGACTATTTCAGTGGACCTATTATAAATATTTATGTGATAAGAAAAAATGTTGGAACTCCTTCAAGTAAATTAGATGAGAGTGAGTCCACGTATTACAAAAACAAGTGCAGAAAGTAAGTGTTCAAACTATGCTATTATTAAATGACTATTTCCAGTGAGCTTAGTGGGAGATTGTTGCAGTGAGAATGGATTAGTATATTGTTACCTGGACACAAATCCAAAAATTAGATTACAACAACAAAAGAGGAATTTTAAGTGGAAAAAGCAACACTAAGAGTAGCATTTATGAATCTATCAAGACACCTTATAAATAACCTAATTTATTTAAAAGACTAGTTTTACACTTGATAAAATATAATTTCCATAAACCCCACAATAATCTCTCAATTTAAACTAATACCTTTCAAGAAATTTTGTGTAACACACTGAACATAAAAGTTAATGGAGTTGTTAATTGTTTAAAAAGAACAAAATTAAGATGGTTTCCAAAAACTAAAAATAAAAACTCCTCCCCAGGAAAACATGTATGTGTGAACTATTTTATGTAAGTAAATTTTGTTTTGTGGAAGTTTTACTTGTGTCAAACAAAAACTTGCTAGTTAGAAGAAAATAGATGAGAGTAGCCCATAAACCATTCTTTTGAACTATTTTGTCTTTCTCTGCAGTCTGTTCTTTGTAAATAAAACAGAGACAAATCTGGATTCAAAGAGCCAAAGCCTGCCTTCAGATGTGGGCGTGCATCTCACTTAAATGTCAGGTAGAGTCAGGTGCTCAGATCAGAGGAAATAATTTAGCAGTATGATGAGAGAAACTCGGGGGAGAGGAGGCTTGTTGAGAGAAGACTTTTTCAGTGTTTAATTTTTTTCCTGATTTTTAAAAAATTATTTGCTGATCAAGACATAGCAAACTTGATCAGAAACAGTTCAAGAAATCCAAACCAGCATGAGTGAGGTTAATGTCAATTCTACTTCAGAAAGTGGATGATTCCTTCTCGATTGCCTCATTTCCTACTTTCCTCTAAAGTTCTTCTTCCTGTTGTCAGTTTCAAACTCCATGGACATGTCAGTGTAAAATTTGCATTTAGCTCAGCCTGGTCTGTGGTACAATGATATCTGTCCTGTTCAGCTTAACCTTCAGTATTCAAATCAAGAAAAGCTTAACAGGTTATTACTGGGTGATGATAATTATCAGAGCCACCTAAATAAAAATGAGTGTCAGAACAAATAGGGTCTTGGAACTGAATGTTCTTGAATCTTCAGTTTGTCTCAGGAAGCAATTTCTTGGGACGGATGTAGTCTATTCCCGTGGATACCTTTGGCTAATACTAGTCCAGCTGGATGGAATCCATCTGAGCTACCAAACAAAACTTCTTCAGCATGTCATATAATTGATATATTATTGTGATCTTAATCTAGACAGTGTCATAGTTTTGCCATGCACCTCAAAACTTTTCTTTTTGCCCAAGAGGATGGGTGGATGTGCAGGGCGGGGAGGCACTGGAGGCTCGCAGAAGCAGAGCCCTGCGGCTGCTCCGTGCCTCCACCACCACCCCACACCTCACAGCAGCTGCAGCCCCACACCCTCTGGTGGCCCCGCGTCCCATGGTGGCCCCGCAGCCGCAGCCCCCCGTGCCCCACAGTGCTGTGGGTGCCACGGCCATGGCCAGCACAGCAGCACATGTGGTGGCCCAGGAGGGGGGTGGCTGCCATGTTGGTCACTGTACATGGCCATGAAGACAAAGAAATCTTCCACTGGTGAGAATGGGGAGGGGGCAGAGCAGACACTCAGAATAGCCAGTGGACACACAAACCACACCTCCCCGGGGCAGGGAGAAGGGACAAGCTGAGGTGTTTGCACATGCACAAGGCACGGGACTGGACAACTGTACTGGGACTGGACAAACTGTATAAAGACTCGCTGGCCTACAGCCTCATGGTTCTGGTTTTTGGATAGCATCGGAGCAGGGGAGGACGTGTCACCTCTGGCTTCACTGCCACCATCCTGATGGGACCTCGAGATTGTTCCCACAGCAGACAACGCAGCTCCCAGCCACTGGCTCGATCTCTTCTCCACAGCTCGTCTCTGGTTGGCCAGAAAAAACCACCCTACCCTTCCTTATCCTTGGTCCCTACCTTTTTCCCCTCCCACCCCTCCACGGCACCCCTCCAGACTTCCCCAGGCTCTCCCTCTGGTCCCCTGGGATTTTTCTTGGCTAACCCCAGTCCTATCCCCAGGATCCATCCACCCAGGTACCTCGTGCCTGCCCACATGGCACCACCCCCTCTCCCTCCCCCCACACCTTCAAGGTTCCCCCTTCCTCGGAATTCTCTTCCTGGTTCTCCTTCCCTGGGGTTACACCCCAAGGGCCTCACAAACCCCCGGTTTTCCCAGAAACTCCATCTGCCTCACTTTCCCAGGCTCCTCTCCCTCTTCCAGTGCCCTCTCTGGCCACTCGGCATCATCACAATCTCAAACCACCCCAGTACCCCTGTTTACTGCACACAGAACTTGATATTCACTCACCGAGAAGGATTGGTTTTTTTCCCTGGCTGTTTGTTGTTCTTATGCATCATTAATATCCAATTCACTGTTTACATGTGCATATATAAGGTTGCTTAAATATATATATATTAAAAATATATAATATATATTTTTTCCAATACATTTTTCTATCTTTATAGTCAATCAAATCTCGTAGCTTCTATACTAAACTATTTCCTGTCCCTACACAGTGATAGACAGGCACAAAGCAGAGGTTGCTGTGGTGGCATTACAGCAGAGAGCTAGATAGTCAACTATTTATTTTAAGGAATTTAAAAACTTACTCTCAGACCTGCTTGAATTGAGAGATTCTACACAATGCCCACTCAGCATACTGAGAATGAAACTGAACAGGTATTTCTTGCTCTTTTTTTTTGTCCTTTGGCAAGTTTACTTTGTAGCCATGGGTATCTGTTACATTGATGAAAGGATTCAAATGGACTCTCAGAACCCAGGTGTGTATTTTCAACACTGCAGTAACAGTAGAAAATATCCTTAATGCTGTTCTTAGAGGGTGACCGCACACAACACGACAATTTTGGAATGACTGCCTTGCATCTTTTGCTATTTACCACTTCCTTTCAAAATACCCGTGTGACAATCAATGAGGAATGGACTAACAGAGAGTCATTCTGTTAGCCCAGTGGTAACCCTTCATCAAAATAATAAATTATGTAAAGTCCTCCAGCATTATAAGACACTTGCAGCAAGTATGATAAGGGTTTGGGTTTCCCACCTTCAGAGGACAGGAACGAGAGAACTGATCCTGGGACCTTGGGAAACAGGATATGAGCAAGAATAAGGATGGATGGAAACTCCCATTTGCTTTTCAATAATACCTTAACTTGTTCATGAGTGTTTGCTATTAACAGTCTTTGAATAATCCAAGAGAAAGCAATGCTTCCAGTTTCATGCATATTTAACTTCTGAAACCTGATGAGATGATATATTTATAGGAACACATCACTAGAAATAACCTCATCAAACTCTAGTAGGTATCCCTTCCAGTAAAGTCCAGAGGGGGATCCAATGTTGCAGTTAATCAACATATATATAATATAATCTCATTCACAAACAGGTTAAAAGTTATATGTTTTTTTGTTTGGGGTTTTCTTGGTGTTGCAGGGCTTTTTATGGTACCTATTATTATGAATACATTTTAGTCTAACTTTCTGTATAATACAGACACAAGAACTTCTCTAAGTTGTGTCAAGTTGTGTTACAATTTCTTGTTTCTTGTAGGCGGATTTAAACCCTGATTTAAAGAAATCCAAAATGATAGACAGCTCACTCTTTTCCTAAATAAACATTTCTGAAAGCTAATTACAAAAAACAATCAACTAAATACACACAACACCCCCCGATATGTCTGATTTCTTGCTTCATTTCATCTCACTTTGGCTTCCAGTCTTGGGATCTCCTCTTGACATTTTTAAATGCCAGAGTTGTGCAGCATCAGAAATCTCTTCACTCTGAGGTACATATGCACAGTGATCAGGTCTCCTCTTATTCATCTCTTTGTGTACATTATAGATTGAATTGCTTGAATTACTCAAAAAGATATTATTTCTATATCTATGGTAATAATTCTACCTTTTATAGAACTTTCAAAAGTATTTACACACTTCTGTCTCCTTGTGGTTCTTCCTAAAAACAAAATCTAGATCTACCTGTTTTAGTTTATTTAATATCACTATTTCTAGGTGAAATAATTTTATTTTTCTTTCTTATAAATCAGGAAACTTGCAAAATATTTCCAATTCCATAGTTCCTTTCACTCCCAATGCCTCAGGTTACCAGCACACATGAAGAGAACCCTTTACACAAGGTGACAGCCAAGCAACCACATGAGGTTGATTTATTGCAAATATAAAGTGTTAGAGACACCCTTCATGTCAGAAAGTATTTTATGTAGAATCGATGAAAGCAAAACAATGGCATTGCATAAAGCAAAGGTATGGTTTCACCTTCAGACCCTTCAAAAAGGAGCTCACTGCATTGGTATAAAAGAAAACCTGTCAGCTGGAGTCTATCTCTGGTTATCATAAACTTGTTTGGAAGGGAGGGAGGGAGGGAGGGAGGCAGGCAGGCAGGCAGGAAGGAAGGTAGGTTGGTTCTTTGGAAAACAAAACATAAATATCCTGAGTTGGGAGGTAATATTGGTTTTTTGTTTCGAGACATGATAATGAGAATATTCATCCTCTAATGCAGCCTAATGTGAGTGATGCTTGCTTTACTTTATTATGTCCCAAGTTTTACATGACACTGTGGCAGTTCAGCTTCAGCAAAGAGTTTATTGTCTTGACAAATGACAGTCATAGGGCATTAATGTGGGCTATTAGTACAAGACCTTTCTCTAGTTGTGAGTTTGTTGCTCCTTTTGATGTGCACCTAAGATGCTGCCCAAGTAGCTCCAGGGGGTTTTGCAATTACAGAAAGTACCATCTGTGATTATTATAGATTCTTTCAGTGAAACATTCGATGTCAGATTCATTTTGTCTGATTGCAAGTGTTTGAGATGCAGGTCCATCTGAGCTAGTCATCCAGGGACCACTTCAGAGTCAGAATGGAAGAAATTAGCATTCTTAGGGCACATCTAACCCATTTTAGTTGTTTGCTGCAGGATAAGTGCTGATACCTCTTCACTGAGTTTAGATTTCTGAGAGTGGTCAGAGGCTATGACTGGTTATTGGAAACTTGTGCCAACTAGGTGGGGGTCATATCATACTCATGTTGCCATTTAGCTATTTATTAACTTAGAAACAGTTTTCTTAATTAGAAACAGTTCATTTGAGCTGTTACCTCATTCTGCTGGAGTGCCCCACCACCACAGACATCACACTTTATACTTGCTGGCTCTCTGGTTGGAGAACTACAGGTAGAGTCACACTGGTGTGGCTTTTTCTGCTATTTCTTGAGGAACATGAGCACATGGCTATGAGAGTGTTTGCTGTTGTGACAGCAGCTGATGATTTCCCTTCCACTTGTGTCTAGATATGGTGACAAACCAATCAAGGCATTTTTAGCCCAAATCATTTGCCAAAGCCACTTCTCAGGATAAGGATGCAGGACAAAAAATGCAAAAGTACCCAGGTCGGCCAAAATTATGTGAGCACAATAAAGTCTCACCCTATTTCCCCTGAAATAGTCTTATGGTCTACACCCAGTTTACATTATGCCATATCTTGCTATACAGATTAATTTTTCATCTGTCCTGTAGGACTTAGAATTCTTGGTTTGTTAGGAACACAACATGACATTAAAGTTGGTTTATTTTCAGTGGCAGAAGTTGGTTCCTCCTTAGTCTATGTGGGCATTTTTCCTCCCTCTTACTACCTAAATAATATAGAAAGTATATGCAAGCTTTTTTTTTTTAAGAGCAAAGCATTTTACTAAGTGCCTTTGCTCTGACTAGTTGTAATGCCTACACACTTGCAAATCCTACAAATAAAACTGCTTTTCATTTAGGGAAGATTGGTGAAAGACGCTAAATGCTTTCTTGCTGGAGTGTGAAATCAAGACTTTAATGTGATATGATCTGGCAAATTGTCAGGCTTAGAAGACCCCAAGTGAGTCAAGGATGTAGAACACAGCAATGAGATGAGAACACGAGAAATAAAGCTTGGACTCAGAAATCAAAACTCACCATTCCCAGATTTGAAACAAAGAAGAGAAAGATTGAATTACATGTTCTAATTCAGTTTTTCCTCCACTATTGTACTTTTTTATGTCTTCTGCTAACTCATGTCTTTGGAGTAGTTAAATATGATAGCTTAAAATCACTGAGATGGATATTGTGCTCTTTGCTTGTTTTCCCCTGGATAATCATTAGGTGATGCATGAACTGTGAAAAGTTCAGAAAAGTTCTAAAAATAGGGGAAATTCTTTATCCTGCAGTACGATGTTCTAGCTCACTTATGAAAAGCACAGATTACTGATGAAGCTAAAAAAAAAAAAAAAAGACTTTTCCAAAGCTGATGCCACACACTGAAATAGAGATGTAGCTGGGTTATGTGAACCACAATTGGGTACTGCATTTGAGATACCCATCACCTATTGAAATTTGGTGGAAACAGTGAAATCAGTTATTTAACAGTCACTTTGACCCAGAAAAGTGTGTACACAAAGCAGAACAGAAAAAGCTTTGCTTGCAGTTTCTTAACATTAAAGCTAAGGCAAGCAGCAAAGAATGATGATACACACTGCAAGCCATTGCGTATGAAAGATGATGACAAGGTTTGATTCAAAAATATCCTAAAAAAACCCACAGAAACCAACCTCATAACTTCAGAACTAAGAAAAGTTATACTGATGATGAAATTTCTCTTGTCTATTAAATTTTAAGTACTTCAGGGATCACTTTTACTCAGTTGTTTTTTTTTTTTTTTTCTAAAAATTAGACTAGGAATTTCTCAGTCTCTTTATATGTGAATGCCCACCTGCTATCCCCAAATAGCATTTGAACTACTTAGCCAACTTCAATAACATTAATAGAGAAATAGAAATCTTAAAGAAATTCTTATGGCTTGTATGAAAATAGGCCACCAGGCTGAAAGCAAACCCTTGCTAAGTGCTTTAACTGAGAGAAGTCCTGCATCAATATTAGACCCCAGAGACTTATCATGAGAGAGAGAAATGGCCTTATACACATTCCACCTACCAAAAAAATATCAAATAGACCCTCAAATGAGCTGTGAGAGATACATTTCACATGGACTTACAAGTTCCAGTGCACACAGCAATATTTATCTTTCTGGGTTGTTCATAGAGGACAAAACATATGCAAGTCTAAGTCCAGGATGTGTTGTTAAATAACTGATTTATTAGATATTGGAAAAGAATTCTAAGAATTCTGATGAGAAATTTTGGAGTAAGTTTTCTCCTTACCTAACTCTATGTATTTCTTGCAATATACTTTTAATTAAAGGTTCATACTCTGTTTAATTCTGGTTTTAGAAGTATCATATAATTTCATTTATAGTGACATGAAAGTAATCTCCTCGAGATTAGTTTTATATTAAGAGAATTTATTTGGAAGTAAGAGAAGATCTGATAACGTGAGATATTCTGTGGATCTGATAACCTGTTGTCTATGAAAATTAGCAAAAATCCTCCCATTATCTTTATTGGCCTTGGGATCAGGCTCTCAGAGGATGGTGCACACAACATAAGTCTTTTTTCTGTCTGTTTTTTTGTAATTGGAATTGAGCCATGATGCACTCTTGTGAGCTTTTAAACTAAGTCACGGGGCATCATAAACTGTTAAAATTTGTTTTCTTATTAATTGAAAATGTCACAGTAGAGCTACTCATCCACTTCCTGACATGTTAGTATAAAAAACCCCAAACCAACACGTCTTATTAAATCTCATGCATTTTCAATACCAGCTTTCAAAAAAGACAGGCCAGTGTGCCAGCTTTTATGGCATTGCTCCCATACAATTTTTCTGTTGTATGAACAGGGAAACTTTTGGTAAATTGGATATAACTGCACAACAACAGCTACCATAATATATTACTGATTTTAAATAATGATGATAACATCTTACTGTTAGAGAGTATGTTCATTGAAATCTATCTAAGTTTCTTTTCAGGCCTATTTAATTCAGTATCATGTAATTGAGTTTGGTAATAAAAACATAGGGAGATGATTAATGTTTAGATGCTATTGTTTGAATATGAAAGAGACCTGAACTTCCTTTTCACACAGTTCCAGATTTAATTTGCATATTTAAATGTTTTTTCTGAAATTAAAGCAATGCAATTGACTTTCCATTGGTCCAAAAATAGAATGGCAGTAAATATAACACTAAGGAAAATGGCTAAAAAGGGAAGTACTTATTGGAAATAAAAATAGGTAACCTCTGTTGTTTGAGACATTTCAAGATTTAATATTTTCTAAAGTTAATTCACTATTATTTCATAATGCCACCTACCAGCCAGAAGTCATTTTATTCCTCATCAAATTATTTGTCTTTTATTTTACCATGTTTTGTAAAGATGCCCAAGTACTTCGCTAAAAATTAGCGTACTAGAAAAAAGTTGTGGTGATACACCCATTATTAATGTATGCAAATCTCACTTTATGAACACTTCTAAAATATTAACTACATCAACATAAAACCCGGTTGTGAACAAATTTCTCTAAGAAACTGCATTTGCATTCAGGTCTATATGATTGCATTTTATATTATCAATAAGGATTCTTCCTCTTGAAAATAATTAGTCCTATTTCACTGTAAGCACAATTTTGTTGAAAAGTACAGTTAAAGAACATAAGTAACTCGGACAGGACTTAAGAATAGAAACAATTAATAGATAAAGGCTTAATGCTTTTTTCCCTTAAAAAGTTTAATGAAAACTTTTATCTGCTTACACAGACAGATTCAATAGTTTTCCTTTTTCCTTTTTCCAGTCATCTGAAGAGAGATGCTGTGCAGCAAGTACTTATTGAGTATGACAAGACCAGCAAATGTAAGCATCAGTCACCCAAAATGGTAGGCATGTATTCAACTACTTTATTCCGAAAGAATTGTGCTCCATGAGTAAAACAATGTTTCATTCCAAAATTGTTAAAACGTGTTCACTGGAATTAGAATTATAATTACAGAACAACAAATTATTTGGTGTAAAGCTAATCCCTTTACATGTTTACTATTTAATCAACTGACTATGGTCTCCAATTATTTTTTCCAATTACCAGTGTCTTTGATCCTGCCCCAAAAAATGTCTCAATGTGTGGATCACAGTCTCGCCAAGCACCACTCTGTGCCCAGTACATTACTGTGAATGGAGCCAGTTCTCTGGATATCATGTGCTTCCAAGCTGTCACTGTAACTAGTGACACTAGAACACATGTGTAAACTTTCTGGCAGTTTTCCCTAGAATATCAACCTTCACAGTCACCCTACCTAATCCTTCTCCATGGTCTCTTGTATGTGCTTCTCCAAAATGTCAGTGAGGTCTTTGGTGGAGCTGACTAAGGCAAAACATGGGGGAAAACTGAGACATGCAGACATACTTGGGAAATTTCTTAAATGCAGTTATTTCATTCTTAAAAGTCTCTCCTCTCATTTTTCTCTTCCAGTCTTGGACACTACATTTGCCTGCAGCTTTACCCTTCTTTCCTCACCTCTACCAAATATAGAGCCTGAAATTTTAATAGAAGATCTTTCTTTGCACCTCTTGGACTTCTCCAAAAGTATCAATGCAATAGCTTGGCAATGGACTGTGGAAATAATACATTTTCTAGAAAAATGAGTTGATTATTATTGGGAGAAATCAATTTTCTTTTAAATCTACACTTTGATTATGAAGTTTGAATTAACAGAGTATTTTCCCTGTAGATGCCACTGATGTTGCTCAGTGGTGACAGCCACCACCAGCAGGTCAGGCATTTCATCTTAGCTCCAAAATGAACAAGGTGAAACTGCAGCAGGACTTATCAGAATCCTTGCAATTTCGTTGAGTTTCAGTAAGGTGACAAGTGCCCTCTCTGAATGGTCCATTTTCCTTCATCAAAGTAAAAAATACACATGGTAAACAGTCCAGCTCACTATTGCACATAGGCCCACCCCTGCACTCTGAGAACTTGTGAAGTTGCAACAGCTAGAAATCTACTGAAACAGGTAAGTAATATTTATATCAATAAATATGTTTTCCCTCTCTTTTTTAACAAGGACCGACCCTGCCTGAGCTTTGTAACAGAGCCAAGTCATTTTTATACTTCTGTTCACTTCTGAATGGGACTGGGACTGGAAGTCCGAGCTAGAAAAATATAACTTTATGTTTATTTGCCCAAACAGAAGGGAAATCCTGCTATTTTTCAGCACAGTTCTGTAGACAATGAGATGAAAACATACGGTGTTCATTGTTTTTTTGCAAACTAGATGTTTGACATTTTATCAGTTAGCAGTGTGCTGGGCATATCACATTGTAAAGTATTTTAATGATTGTGTTTAATGATTGTGTTTTAATCTTGTACTTGCAAGATTTTTGAGATTAAAATGCAGATAAGTTATGGGTTCTGGCTACCTTTATTCCTCTCTATAAAAAGAAAATTGGACCAATCATAGCATGAATGTCTCTAACTTAAAGCCTACGGAGAGAGGAAAACTTAAGTATTTGTATTTATTTATACTAAAAATTACATAAATGTAATTCATACACAATTAATGTCTTGTTGCCAGAGTCAGAGGAATATAAAAGGGTTTTAGTGTAAATGAGAAATAGGGATCTTGTAGTTTAAGAAGAGATGGTTTAAGAAAGATAATGTATTCTTTTCTCTCACTATTCAAAGCATTTTATAATGCATATATCATTAAATTTTCTATTGCAGCCCAGACTGTAAAAGTGAATCATAAAGTTAACAATAGTGTCCTAAAGGAAAAATTACATCAATTATACAGGGAAGCTTGAGTCTAAACCACAGAGACATAACTGAATTCATGTTTTCCAGAACTACTCAAAAGAACTCCCATAAGCAAGATTTTTTTATTTCATTTCTGAATATGAGATCACTAAAAAAGTTGTAACTAACTGGTGCTGCTAGAACAGCATCACAGAGATGGAGGACAGGCAAGTCCAGCACTAGCAATGAGCTGGTGTGAGCTCCCCTTTGCACAGGGCTCACACTCCTCACGGTAGAAACAGTGAGAAACAGTAGAAACACCAGTAGAAACAGACCAACAGGTTTCCCCCAGACAGCCTGAACATTTCCAGAAACTGCAGAAGCACTTAATGGCTTCTGAGGGGTTCCAAGTTACATTTAATACACACAGATTCCATCAGGCCACTTTTCTGTGAATGTGCTAAAGCATGAGGATAAATAGCTGCAAAGGATGCAGATCACATCTTTGAAAGAGATCTCAGATTGTCTTGTTAAAGCTAAGAGCCCAAAGTCTCAATTTATAGTGCAACTGCCATAACTTATGCAGGCTGCACAACTGGTTTCCAAGCAGCCCTAGGGAAAAAGCAGGTCTCCATTTCAACAAGGAGTTGTTGCAATGCCAAATGTAAAACCTAGATATAAAATCTGGAACGTAAATGAGAATACAGAAAGATGCTGATGAAGAATGAACTTCATCATGTGGACTTGCTCCACTTAATAAAAATCAGGAACTATAGGAGATGAATGGCAGCTTTGCAGAGCTGAGTACATACCTTTTCCTCAGTGCTGGTATTTCTTCTCTGTTTCAAAGCTGCAGGATTCTTCCCCAGCTGCAGATGACCCCACTTTTTACCTTCCTCTGAGGAGAAAGCAATGTTGTGCTTCACTGGAACTTTCATTCTGGGGGCTTCAATGTCCTTTAGAAACATAAAAGAATTCCACCACACATTCTTCTCTGAGGGTGAAACTTATTCCTACAAGTATTTGCTGACTGTGATCCAGGCAATAGTAACAAACTGGTGAGGAAAAAGAGGGTGAGACAAGGGCAGTATTCACTGCAAAATGTAACACAAACAACAGACAAATATTCCTGGGGCCCAGGCAGTCATCACAAGTCTTGCATCTAATTTCTTTTTTCTTCGTACTTTAGAAAGCAGTTCTTTTTCTCAGAGTAGCTGAAGAACTTCAGTATTTCTCTCCCAGGATGAATGGGAAAGGGACACATTAGGAGGTGGTGTTAGTATGTGCTCTTTGTTGTTGCAGTCTTTTTCCTATAATGTTTTTCTTTCTAAAATGTGAAGTTACTTTCTGCTACACTCCTGAAAGGATCAGAATCCGTGTTCATCCCTGCAGAGCAGGGCCAGCTGTCTATGCTGCTTGTTGACAGGCTCAGGGATCTCACTGATCACTGCAGTTGTGATTGCCCAAGATGCTGCCCACACACAGAGGCTCCAAGAGTCAACCACCAAGAAATGCCAAAGTCACAACTTCACTCCTTCCCTGTGCCCCTCAGAGCCTGTCTCCTACCTGTGTTCATGTCAGGCTCATAAAGAAGGCACAGCTGGTCACAGAGGGGCATCCAATGCTGCATCCACTGTGGATGCTGCAAATAAAATTTTACATGATAAACTAAAATACACTTGAATACTAATAACAAAACTAATCTCTGAACTTGCTTAAAACTTGATTAACAATAACATATCTCTCAAATGGCTTCTCCCTATATGAGAAACTGCTGAAATTTTTCAAGGTTTTTTTTTTTTTGTAAAGGTATTTTTGAGAATCTGTGTAAAACAGAAGTGCTTGATCCAAATAACTATTAGCCTGAGTGGAGAAAATCTTTTTACTTTCAGTAGTCTTTCCATTAGACTTGTGGAGACACTTCTTTTACAATTTATTCACAGTAACCTGAGTACAGCTGTTGTGTTTGACCATTTACTATCGATCAGAAAGATATAAACTGTGAAAAGGACAGACAACCTACAGTGCCTTTCATGTTATTTACAAAACATGCCATTCTTCTAAAGATTACATCTATCAGGGAGCCTGAGTGCGAGAGGCTCAGTGTCAGCTCTTGGGCTCAAATCATTGCTGCCACCATCAACTGGCTTCAAATGGAAAGTAGTAATTAACTTCATTAGCCGCATGACTGAGGAATGGGGCCATTTAGGTCTAGACACTTAACTAATTATAAAATACTTTGTGTCCCTGTCATCTAAGAAAATTATCTGTGTTCAGATGAGGTGGAGAAGTTAAAATGTTATCTAACACCTTGGATTGAGGTTTTGGTCTACTGTGATAGGAGTCTGTTCCGTATTTCTCTCCTTCTCTCCCGTGTCACTAGTGCTAGACTGCTTTGCATTACACATTTATCACTGGTTACTCCTCCATTGCATCCCAGATCGAGCATGACCAGTCTAAATGCACACAAATAACAAGCTGCTGGTTGATTTGTTGTGTTTTAGAATAGCTGCTGGTCAGAAATCCACCATAATGCTAAGCAGCAGTTAAAATAAGATCCATGACTAAGTAAACCAAAACCACCTTTCCAATGAAGAGCACAGGAAGCATATGATAAAGTGGGAGTGTAAATATGGGGCCAAGCATGTAATGTGGTTGTTCGTTGGTTTTTTTAACTTTATTTTTATTCAGGCAAATCCATTCATCTATTTGAAGTAGTAGCTTTTAGCCTACCATCAAATGCCATGTTTCTTTCTTCATCTGATTTAATATAAAAAAATTCCCTGGAAGCTTTCATAATAGAAATTTATTTCTTGACAACAGGAAGCAGCCCCCAACCACCACCTGCAACATTCAGATTTTTTCATTAAAAAAAGCTTTCCCTAGATAGAAAATATAACAGATCTCACACACGCTTTTCTGCAGCACATAATTCTTGCCTGTATAATAGTTCTGCTTAGTGAATTGGGGTGAACTTGTGAAGGATGCTCCAGGAATGTTACCTGTTGTTGGTGCTACACTGCAAGTGGACATTCATTCTTCTTACAATTAATTTTTGATACACAGAATATTCCCCTGCAGTTTGTGCTGGAGAAATCTCCCTTGTTTTTTTTATTTCACTTATTCATTCTTTTTCCCCCAATGTGAATGGTAACCCTCTGGGTTTGTGGCATTTTCAGAAACAATAGGAAACTGGCTTTCTTTGCTGCCAGCCTTCAGATTTCCAGAGGGGAGTGCTACCCACTCCATGGCCTTTTCTTCACTAATGGGTAGAGCAGCACTTTCTATTCTTCACAGGTGGAACAGAATAATAACCTGGGAGAGAAGCAACAATTTGGTAAAAACTGTGTGAAACAACTGTGCAAGGCTGTTGCTATTACAGAAGGTTTCTTTAGGAGAAACTTTCACTTCCTTGAGCAAAGATGGGTCAGAGTATCTTCCTGTGCAGAAAAGGTACATCATATTGCTGCCATATGCACCAATTTTGTTAAAAAAGACAGGGAAATTGGAGTGTGAGTTGGAAACTTAAAGGTACTTTAGTCAGCTGCCCTGTCCTCAGCAACACAAAAGCAAAAGTAGGGGACTGGGCATTTTCTTTAAAATTCCTCACTTACCCCCATGCACCATCCTTCTTGTCTTTGTCAACATGGCTATTAGTGGTTGGAAGGCAAGCATGAGATCCTGAAAGCAGGAAGTACTAGCACTGTCAGGGATTTCTTTTGTTACTTTGACCTAAATAGAAAACTTGCTCATCTTTGAACTCGATTCTCTGTATTTTTGCCCTGTCCTGTGAATAGGATAGGGTGCAGAAACTTAATCTCATGAAACACAAATGTTTGACAAACCTTCTTTAAGGACTTTCTTGGTGTCACTAGAAACTATCTATTAAAATTTTTGAGAGAATTTTATAGGTATACAAAATGGAGAAGACAATTTCAAAACACATAGCAGAAGATAACTCCTCTTCTGTCCTGTCACAGCCCTAAGATACTCTGGGCATATGCTCCTGAATGTATTACCTCACCAAGCACTGATTCAACAGGTACACAATATCATGCAGCATTTTGGATATCAGTGGTGGATTTCTGTGCCAAATAAACTTCTGGGGTTTTTTACATGTGGAGTTAGCAGGAGACCTGACACCCTCTCTTGCATTATGTTCCTATTGAAATGGATAATTTGCATTTGTAATGCCAAACTTTCCCCCCATCTAATTAATACGAAATTGTAATAATTTTCCTGGTTAGCTGACAGCAGCTATCCTTACAATCTCTTGCAACAAGGAATCAAAGCATCAGCTTTTAACATTCTTTTCAGCTAGGCTGCCTCAAAACAGCAAATGGTAGGCTGGCTCAGCAAGCCCCAGCTCCTTCTTCAGCCCAGGCTTGGTAATTGCCTCTGGGCACGCGATAGGAGGGGGCACCTCTAGCCGAAAAGCCTCTGTAACGCAGGAGGTCCAGCTCAGAGGTGCTTAAAGGCTGCAAGGTCTGTGTATCCCCTTGTTACGCCTTCGAGGGTTAAGCCAGTAAACAGAGGATGAGGAAGATGCGAGCAGCTCTTCTTGGTTGGGAATATTTTAGGTTTATTTCTCTCTGAGGGCAACGTGCCCCCCAGAGGGTCCTAAGCTTAAGGAAGCAACCAAGGAAAGCCAAAACTACTTCCTGTGTGAAGACTCTTATAGGGGAGTTTAGCCAATGAGAAGGGAGGGGACAAACTTTGGAGAAGGGCAGGGCGGTTAACAGAACATTCTATCTTCAGGGGGTAACAGAACTATATAATACAGAAATACATAATATAGGAATACATATTAATTACACATTAATTACACAGTCAGCAGCTTCAGCTCCTACGTCATAATCCATAGAGGCCAAGGGAGAAAATATTTTAAGGTTGGCTGACACCTGGCACAACCACATAACCCTGTGGGATGTCGCTAAAATTTACTGTTAAAATCCATCAATATTTCTGTCTCCCCAAAATGTGTTTCCTAGCAGAAAATCTTCAAACCAGTCTTGGTGAAATAATTCTTTTCTAGGGGGTTACAGATAGCACAGACCATAATATCCTGAAGTTTAAATCTGTATGTATCCATCAGCTCTTTCATTTATTCTAGTCTCATGTGTCTCACCTCTCATCTGTAGTTCAATTAATTCCATAAGTGAAGGTTGCCTAAAGCTTATCTGTCACTTTTAAAGTTTTGCTTTTTCTCACCTATAATAAGAAAGAAATTAACAAATTGAACAGGGATGAATAGTTAGGGAAATTAGGAATTTATTTTAAAATGGATTAAGAGAGGACAGTTTGGGAAACCTGGAAAAATGAGAACTGAGCGGGAGATGCTTACATTTGGGGGTTAATAATAGGAAGTAATACAAAGTTGAAGAACTATGTTCTGGGAATAAAACTTTCTAAACTGAAAATTAGAAGGACTCTAATGGCAAGGGAAGTTCTGTAAGAAGGTCCCAGATGATCATGGAGATTAAAAACTTGAATTATTGCACTAGAAGATATTAAATCATGGAAACTTGGAGTGTGATTTGTTCAAGAGGAGATTGTACAATAGGAAAAGGAGAGATAGAAACTTGAAATTAAACCATGCCATATCAGGATAAGATGCTTTGTATGGCTTACTAAAAAGGAGATGAAAGGAGACAAAACTTGGTGAGTTTGTTATATTCTGTTCATAGTAGTATTTAATTCATTCACTGAATACTTCCCAGGTCTACTGTTGCCTAAAGGCAGTGGAAAGAAATGTTATTTTCTTGCTTATTGTGTAACTTCACTTTTGGAGACAGAGAAAATTGGTTTTCTTCTGAAATGTCAGAGGTTAGCTACCACAGGAAAAGGTCCCCCAGGCAAAGTAGTTTGGTGCACCAGTGACAGCCAGAAGCTTTCCAATGTCCTGTTAGTGGTGTCTCACTCCCATGTTCCTGGTTAAATAGGACTCTCAGCTTGAGGTTAGAAAAAACTTTTCTGTAACCAGAACAATGAGTACCTTAGGGTTCTTTGATTTCTTCCATGCTCGGGCCATGAATCACTTTCTGAAATTCTCTGCCATTTACAGCTGACATGCATCTGCAGAGACTTGAGATTACTCTGTTCTTTTCCTGTGGCACAGTGTGTAGTAGAATTTGAGTCTCAGATTTGTCACAGGGGTTGGAGAAACAAGTTGTGCTTTATGGTATGCAGAGGGTAGGAATAGTTTGTGTGGAACTCTCAGAAGTTACTGGCTATTACATGGAAACATGTAGCTGTGTGGATGGATCTCAGGCTCCTCTATATGCTGAAGTCCCTGGCCCGGTACTAATCCTGATTTTACCCCAGCTAGCTTGGGTAACACCGATCAGAGGCACCACAGCAAATGAGTGGGGTAATAATACCTGGCACAAAGCTCCCTTTTCAAGGAGTCCAGCCAAGTATCGCCTTCAGAGCAAGCAGGCTAGATCCAACCTTGCTTACCTCTGCCAGAGAGTACAGCTATGATGGGCAAAACTTCTGTAGGTTGAATCAGTTTGGGTTTATTTTCNAGTTATTCACCTGCATGAGTTCATTGAAAAAAAAATACAAACCAAATACAAAAAAATACAAACCAAAAACCTGTTACACATTTTCCATTCCAGGAAATGGAACCTTGATCAGACATGTACAGGGCAAAAAGTAGGAAGCTTCTTAGTCTCCTGATGATGGAGGTGGCGGATTTGTGAGTGTCTTGTGTCTTTTAGTATTTGGTTTATTGCACTTTTTCTTCCTCTATCTTTCACAAAATGTTCTTCCAAAATCACACGTAAAATTTTTTCTCCTCGTCATTAAAAAATCGTTATCCTCTCTTTGATGGATCTAATAAGAGCAAGCAAATAAGGGAAGTGGATATCTTTCTGCTTTTCCAGTTGGTTTGCAGTGGCAAACATATAGTCTCTTGTACAAGAAGAAAACTTGGGCTCATTGTCTTTTCCTCTGACACAGTATTTTCCACAGAACTGACCATAACAGGTAGTGAATACTTTTAGTTTACTTTTGCATCCTAGATATATAAGATAAAATTAAAACAAAAAAGAATGCATGACTAATTTGTAAATTCCTTTCTCTCATATCATTTATCGAAAAGTCCATGCCACCCACAGCAAGGTAACAAAAAGCTTTTGATGTATTTTCAGCTTTAAATAGGCACACCCAGGCTTACATTCTAGACTGGATGAACTGCCATCTTCTTCCTATTAACTATGTGGGGAATGAAAGGTGACTATTCCTGAATGGTAAGATTTCTCAGTTAATGCCCAAAGTCTGAACTATCAGCTGTCAATCTTCATCAGTTTCTTGCATCTTCTATCTAAATAGTATAAATTATTCAGAGGGAAAAAATCTTACTTCTTTTGGGTTTCTGGTGAGTCAAGGAGACACCTCAGTGGGTTTTTTCATGATCATAATCTCACTCTTCCTTTTGGACAGAGCACTGATACTCTTCATTTTGAAATTCAAAGCATTCATGAGTTGTGGTTATATTCTCTCTTTAGCTTTACTGAGCTCATCTTTTCCCTGTGCTAAGTAATAAGAAGGTAGGTCTGTGCATGCACAGGCCCCTAATGGCCTGTGGCACTCAAAACCACAGAAATCTAACAGCATATTTTACAGAGACTTGTAGTTGAGATAAAATCATAGTGCTATAACAAATTTTAAAAAATAGAAGTTATAATTGACTCCTATTTTGAATGTAGCCAGCATGACATTTTCACTTAAATAAATCTCATGAGACAGAATGTGTTATATTGAATTGACACCTTTACAAGCTATGTACTTTTTAAAGCAAGTACATAAATTAAAAATATTCCAAAGAACCAAATTCTGCCTTTCTTGAACATGCAATCTGAAATTTTATTTGCCAAGCTTTCCACTGTGCCAAAGATCTTATTTTATTTTTATTATTTAGTGTGCAAGCCCTCAGTCATTTCAGTGACTCATGCAACTTCTGGGGCTGCTTTTGCAGGTTCTTTCTTTTGCTGATGTCCATTGCCTCTGTTCTAAGCATCCTGCAAGAGTCAGGATCTGTGACTGCCAGGCAGCAAGACCATCAATGGCTTACAAATTTGTTAGGAATAAGAGAAGAATAATATCAATTTGCCTGAATGCCATATCTATTACCTCTAGAACCTGAGGAACTGTATCCTGGCACCTGGGTTTATACAAGTGAATATAGAGAGTCATGAGGCAAGGGAGGAATGGCTTAAAACCTACAGAAAACACTAGTGGTTACTATGGAAACACAACTCTTTTGGACCTTCTGCATACCAGCATAAAGTTTCTTTCTAGATCTTTGAGGATCTGATCTTCTTCTGAGGCAGGAGTAGTTCCATTCACAGTATGCAACAATTTAGCTGACACCAATAAAGATGTGTTCCACACACTGTCTTCTATTGATATTGTTAATCCATGCTGTTTGCAGCCTGAGTGATGTTGATTTTAAGGAGGTGTTAGTAGGTTTCAGGGAGCACAATCAGACAGAAAACTCATTTGATGCAAGGGTATGTCAAGTATTTGAAACTGGCTGTTTCTGGTAGCTTATGGATTATTATTCTGTTTCCTTTACAAATTTAGAATTTTAAAGGTTAAATACACAGAAAGAAAAAATAATATTTCCTTATTTTATTATTTTATTTATTAAAAAGAAACTGAAACCATCACTTTGCTACAGATTTTAAACTCCTGTTATAATTGCTTGAGCATTCTCTGTCATCTTTTCTTCTTTTGATATCAATCACAAGCAGCTAGAACCAGAATATAATACAGAATTAAAAGATAAGAGATATGGAAAGTTTACTTATTAAAAGCAAAGTCAGAGAGCAAAGAAACCACAAAGACTGATATAATGAGAGTAAGAAATTTAATTCCTCTTCAACTAGGGAGATAGGAAAATACCCCTGTGGCACTTCCATGGAGGAGAAGATAGTGCTGTTTACCTCTGAGACAGAAATGGCATCTAAGCTTTACTGAAAACTTAAGAATTTAAGCTAAACTATTTTGGGCAGAACTCAGTGATCTTCACCACAGTCTCCTGTGGGGTGAGGGTTTACTGAGAAGAAAAAGAGACTTAAAGGTCCCAAAATAAGTTGCAGACTAACACAGCATCCAAAGATCCTGAGTGATAAAATCTGGGGTGCTAGAGTCCCCTGGATTTAATACACCTAAATGCATACCTGNCTGATAAAATCTGGAGTGCTCAAGTCCCCTGGACCTTTAGCTGTACTGAAGTTAATACACCTAAATGCATACCTGTAAATTGATGAAGCGGGAATGAAAGGACAGAGGTCAGAATGAGTATAGTTCAGATGTAGAAAATCAGAATGCAACTTTGATGCCTTAGGATTTCTTATATGCTTTATATTTCTGGATTTTAGCATAACTGCGTGATTTCTCACACTTAGGGTGGTAGAAAACCTCTTTCTCACAGTATGTGAAATGTTGTTTAATGTACTTTTCAGGAAAAACAGATTCTAGAAAGGATATCCTGTTTGGGACATGAAACTGGAGACAAGACATGGGGTAGACAAAGCAAGATAAAAGGCCCAAAACCCCCTAGAGAAGCTCCAAGGGGCAGACCTGGGGGCAGGATGTGGGACAAACAATTTTGTGATTGGATGTATTCATTACATATGATAATTGATTAGTACTGAAAAAGGGGTACTGGTGCTATGGTGGCACGTGTCTATGTACACTGTGGACCTGGAAGTTTCCATCGAAGACCAGCTCTTTATCCTTGTTGGGAAAGTTTTCCTCTCTTTTTAGGCATCAGCTTAGGTGCTAAAATACTAGATTCTGTTTGCATTTTAAAAGCCCTATGTTATCCCATTTGGTTTCCTACAACATGCCCAGAAAGGCACTGCTCTCCTGTGCATCTGCCATCATAGCTGCCAGCCCTCTCCATCTTTCAGGTTCTTTAGAGCGTCCACAGTTACATCAGGTAGTTAGACAGGGAAGGATTTAAAGGACTGAAATTTTTGGTAAGCTGAATCCCACTATGAAGCAAAATGGTCAGTTGTCACTGTAGGGAGAGCACTTCCTTGGCCCCAAAGGCTCATTTTCCTGGCACATGGGATGTTAATACTTGTAGTCTCAGTGAGAAGCTTTCTGCACTTCAGGCACAGTGTTAGCAAAGGAGGAATAACAAAGCTCAATCTCAGCATCTGAAAGCACAAGTGTGAATGTGTGGATCCTTCCTGTGTGTTTAAGCATCAGAGAGCATAATCATGCCTAAAACACACTTTGAGTTACTTCTGAAGGATGTTTTTCAGCAGTTGTACAAACTAGTACAAGGTCAATAAAATGGAAAAAAAGTATTAATTGTCTGATAGTGATTTTAAAATAGTTTTTGGAGTAAGGCCTAGGATGAGTATTGAAAAAAACCTTTTGAGCAATGTGGTTCTTAATCTGTCTCATTTATTTCTTCCCTTTTTCCATACACTGTTTAGTCCTGCAAAGCTTTAATTTCAGGCTTGCTGTATATATGTTGGATCTCTTACCTGGTAGTGGCAACAGAACCATGTTCAATCAACTTAGAAATATCTCTCTTTCTGATGACTGTTATCACTGGGAAAAACATAGACAGACAAAACGATCATGGACCATCTTTTTCTTCTTGATGGAAGGGCCAGAAAGTGGCATCTGTGTTATTCAGTTGTCAAGTTGCCAGTTGAGTGACTGATGACCACACCTGCTCCCTTGTTGTGCAGCAAATAGTAGTAATTTCAGTAATGAAGACAATTACATTTCTCTTTTGAGAAAAAGAGGATACTTTTGAGTCTGATAAATCTGGGAAAATGTGTGGAATAAAACCTTAAAAGTCATCTACTCACTGTAACTGGTATTTCTACTTGGCAATTTTATGCTTCATAAACAGACAAGTATTTCCAAAAGAATAGTTACTGAACAATAGTAGCGTTGTTTTTCACTTCCACCATGCATAAAGCACTGATTGTATTGTGAAACTTTACGTGCTATATTCCATTAGCAATAATCTGTACCATCCAGATGACACAATAGCTTCTGTTGTTGCTGCTGCTGAGTGACATTTTAATCTCCATTTCAAACTAGAAATAACATTTTGAGAGCCTCTTGAGTACACAAAGAATTTCTGGTACAAGTGTCAGAGAAAAGAGACTTAATCAGCAGAAATTATTTGCAGAGCTATGTCAGTCTACAAAATAATGAAAATTTTTTGTAGTCATTGTTTAAACTTTAGAAGTATAAAACTGGCCTGCCAGTAATATTCAAAATTTGATGCTCCTATAAAAATTTGACCATTTCGCCAACATATGAGAGCTTTCATCAACTTCTGTGATTCCTTTATGTAGTAAGCTGTACTCTTGCCACAGTCCTAATGAACGTGTGTTTTGAAGTCTCCTTGACTAAATTGAATTTCAAGGTATTCTAAATCTTTTGGAACTGAATTACTGCCAGTCTATTTTGAGGATTGTCAAACACTTTAAATTATCATCCAGGAGGATATCAGTCCTTACTGTAGCCATCTGTTTTCAAAGAGATATACCTGGCAAACTAATAATAATGAACTAGAAAAAACAACACTAACCTTCCAGGACAATAAAGCAAAACCAAAAACGAACCCAAAAAGAAACAAACTAACAAACACACACACAATTTAAAAAAACAAACAAACACAAAACAACACAACAAGAAGATATGACCTCAGAAATTCCAGAGGATCTGGACACATAGTTTGAACAATGTGAAACCATGGTGGTGTCCATCCCCAGTGCATATTAATTTACTTAAATCTACATATTTGCCAAAAAAGGTCAATAAACAGTACCAGGATGACACATTAAGACTTATCAGTAGCTGAATGTCATTTCTTCATTAGTACAGACTGGATGCTTCAAATCTCCTCTTTTTCTATGCACATAGAGGACATCAACTGAGTGTGTGTACTGGGTCTATCCGAGCCCCAGCAGCCTTAGCAGTGCTAGGAGATTACACTCCCCTGTTTTGACTGCTGTGAGAGAGGGAGAGGCAGAGGGGACACAAGCAGATCAGGTGACCCAGACTGACCAAAGGGATATTCCAGACCATATGACGTCAGCTCAGATATAAAAGAACAGCAGGGGTGGGGGCACGGGGTTGTCTCCGATGGCTGCCTGCTGAAGGGACAACCAACGCGTAGGGCCCTGCTTCTCAGGACGTGACCTGACCTCGTGGAATGGGAAGTAGAGATTAGATTCTCCTTTGCTTTGCTTCCTGTGCACAAATCTTTTTTCACTTGTATTAAACTGCCTTGTCTTAACACCCACGAGTTGCTGTCATCTTATTGGTAAAGGGAAGGGGCGAGAGACTGTCCGGGTACTTAGCACCCAGCCAGGGTCAACCTGTCACAGTGTGGTTACTGTTGTATTAAACTTCCATTTCTTAGTGGGAAATTGTTTTCTTCTTTTGGCTGATATAAGCAGCTATTGGAGATCTGATTCAAAGACAAGATATAATCAGTAGGTGTTCTTGCTTGGATACCCTAGTGAGAGTACTAATTAGGCTATGTGCTTTAAATTACTTTTTATGTATTTTCCAGAATGTATTGAAATTGCTATTAGCAGCTCTGCTAACCATGAGATGGAAACTGCATGTGTCAAATTACTTTCAGATTACTTTTATTTAGCAGAATGATTTTTAATTTTGTTATTACTTTTTAATGTTGTAAGTATGGCAGGAAGACAAAGCTGAGTTTTGAAAGAGAAGTTTAGAGTGAGGATCAGATTCTCAGGGTCTTTGCTTAATCCATCATATGAGACCAGAAGGACCTCACCAGCTCTCACTTTTGAAAATCAAGTTGTGTTCCTATTTTTCACTTTCATTTTTATTGGAATGTCCATCCCTTAAAAGCTCAAAATCTTCTGAACTTTGATGAAGAAGCCTTGCTCAGCCCAACTACTCAGGGATCTCATTCACATTCAAATCATCAAATGAAGTGAATGCAGCTAAAACTTCTTGACCAAGCTGGATCCAAGATTCTTACTTTGTTATTTTGTGGGATTTGGTTTTCTTTGTTTTTTTGGTGTTTTGCAGGGGTTTTTTTATGGAAAGATTATTCGAAGAAATATAATACATAGAGAAACACAGGGACAGTTAATCTTTCTCTCCATTATTAAAGACTCCAAAATTTATCAATGCTTCCAAACATTTGGCTGGTTTATGCAATTATTTTTTTTAATTAAATGAGCCCACGGTCTACAAAAAATTGGGGTTTGTTTTTTGGTTAAGTTTTTTTTTTCCCACACAGTGGATAGTCCCTTCAGGAGATATCCAGCTCTTGCTGAAAGAGAGAATAATGAGATGAATATTGAAAACATACAAGTGATATTTTAATATGAAATGATATAGCAGACACACATTTATAAAGCAGTAATTACTTACATTTCCGTGTAAAGATAAACATGGAAGAGACACAATGACTTTGAGGGATTGTCAATGGCAGTTCCTAAAAATAATATAGGAGTTATAAACACAACCTACAAGAAGCCTTCTTCATCTGCATGACAATTTGCAAACTCCCAAGGGATTCCTGATGATGTTCTGCCCCAAGCTGTTGATCATCATCCTGATATAAATCAGATCGGCTCATTAGAAAAGGCCCATAATACAGGCGGGGCACCAGAACGTAGGATATGGTCATTAATTTTGACAGAAATAGGAAGCAGAGGAATAGGAATGAGGTTGTTGGATTATTTGTCAAGAGTAACATATTTGCTGAAAAAAAGCAGTTTTAGAATCACAGGGAATAAATAGGAATTCTATTCAAATTGGGCAGAAAATTCTTGCTAGAAAAAGGTACATCTTTTTTTTTTGAAAAAATGCATTTTATTCCTACATATTTTGTTGGAAGCAGTTTCACTTTTAATTTTGAAATAGCATGTACTTTTAAAACACAGCTTGGCTTTATCTTTTAAAGTATATAAAAAAAAGCTTAGAAATTAAGACATCCTTTAAATTTGTCTACAACTGATTGCTTGTTGTTTTGAGCGTTTGTTTGTTTGTTTAAAAGAGGAAAATCAAGATTATTTAATTTTGAAGGAATTAAGTTTTTTGCTAGTAGTTTGTTTTATTTCTCTCAGCTTCTTCAGTTCACCTGACAAATCAACCTCTTGCTCATGCATGTCATGTTCTGTGCTGTTGAATGTTACAAGCTTCCACCTTGATTGCTCATTTTCAGGAAGGCGATGTATGGGAAGGTGGTGGACTAATTCAGATGATGGCAATTTTAGTGCTTTTAGCAGATTGTTTCTGATTTACAATAGCTCACAGAGAGAGAACAGTCATATTTTTTTCTGATTTGATTTGTTTTGTTTTGTTTCAATACTGTTCATTTAGGTAAAATTAACAGTTGCTTTCATGACTAAAACTGGGAGGGAAACTGTAAATCACTTAAGCTGAACATATAGCCCTGAATCTCGAGCTAAGGTTTCTAATAATAACTTATGAATGATGCTTAATATTTTTAGAATTAAATGGAATTTAGGTGCCAAACAACTATTGTTTTCTCATTCCTGGTGTAATAAACTTCTAATTTTCTGTCATCAAAGCAGAAAGAGAAGCTGATATTATGTCAGTGGTTAATGAAAAGGTCTTGATAATGAAAAATTTACTATTCTTGGAGATGTTTATGAAAATTAAGTCTTACCAAGGGTATAAATGTGCAGCCATTTGAGTGAAACAGAAAATATACTCTGCAAGTAGTTTTGAAATCTGGCTCAGAGCAATGAGAACTTTCTCTGTGTATGACAGTTTGTTTTCACATAGCTAAAGGCTGTCATTCATGTTTGTACTGAATATAATTCAGCTAAACAACACTAACATGGTGACAGAGAGAAGGACAAGACAGCATCTCATCACTGAGAAGGTAAAATTTGCTTAAGAATTCACAAGCCCACAGTAAATATTTCCAACAATTGTTCTAAATTATTTTGGATGCCTTGTTTACTGAGCATTACATGTTCAGGAAAAGTATTTTGGGGAAAAGTCAAGTTACTTTTTACTTTTTAAGAAAAATAGACCCTCGAAGGTCAGGCCTGATTAAGATGTGTTAAACTGGAACTCCAGTTAGGGGCTGAAAATAGCCATGTGCTTTTGGAAATGCTTAGTTTGGACAGAGGTGGGTCAAATGGAGAACACCCCATCTGCCTGCCAGACAACAAGGCAGGTAACACTCAGCACTGTGAACTATTGCTGTGTGCCTGCCCAAAAGTGGGAGACTGCAAGCCCGCGGAGCCCAAGGACGTTGAGAGACGGTATGGAGAAAGGGAGAAGTAGCCCAGGTGTTGTCTGACCTTGCAGGTAGTGCCATCGACAGGGCCTGAATGTGAGGAGTCAGCTCAGAGCTCAGAAACTCACTGTGGGTGTTGGAAGAGGTAACTCTCCACTGCTTCTGAGTCAGTCACCACCTGTATATGCACACATCAAGAAACCACAGCCCAGCTGTCTGGCCTGGAGAAGAGAAGGCTTCAGAGAGACCTTACAGAAGAGTGCCAGTGGCTAAAGGGAGATTACAGGAAAGCTGGAGAGGGACTTTTTACGAGCAAATGCAGTGATAGGACAAGGGAGAATGGTTTAACATGAAGGAGGGTAGGTCTAGATCAGATACCAGGAAGAAATTCTTTATTGTGAGGGTGGTGAGTCACTGGAACAGGTCACCCTGAGAAGTTGTGGATGCCCTATCCCTGTCAGTGTTCAGTGCCAGGTTGGATGGGGCTTTGACCAACCTGGGCTAGTGGAAAGTGTCCCTGCTCATGGCAAGGGGGTTGAAACTAGATGATTTCTTGCCACTGTGCCTGCCTCAGAGGACGGACTCAAAACTCCTCTTCAGCCCTGACTAGCTCCAGCCATCTGGCTGAGGGGCACTGAGCAGGAGTGGCCACCCTAGAACTCAAGGTCTCTCACCAGGAGATGACCAGTTCAGAGGCAGCTAAGGCTCAGAGGAAGAGTGCTTTCTCCTCAACTTCTTTGCCTTGGTGTTCTGGGCGCAGCTATTGGAGGGCAAGGGATTAAGAGCGACTCTTTGTGGTTAGAAAACAGGAAAACAGATTATTGGGGAAGCTGTCCCCTGGCAAAGCCAACCAGAGAGAGCATTTGCTAGCTTTGTGCCGGGGTTTAAATATGGGGACAAAATTAGGGGAGGAGGGTGGGAAAGGACCTAGGGACTTTGAGGTAAGGAGGGTTTAGGAAGGGGTTACATCATAGAGAAGCCAGTGGCCTGCAACTCAAACCTATTAGCTGTCGAGTAAGCAGGACTGACATGGAAAGTTCTGGAAGGGGAGGTGGAGTCAGGATACAAAGAAGGTTTTGAGATGGAATAACTTTGGACCAGGGGAAGGGTTAAGAATAATTAGGAGGAGGATACAGAACAGGAGTGTACAATTGCATGGGAAGGAAAAGGGGAATGACTGAGCAGTCTATTTAGAGACAAAAAAAGGGTTACAGAACTGTACAGAAACAACATGACAAATATAATAAACTGCAGGTGCACACCACCACAATCTCTAAGGTCCCTTCCAACCCAAATCATTCCATGATTCTCTGATTCGATCTACAAACAGTAGTACTGCTGCTTTCTGATCCAGCCAGAGGTAGTGATGGTAAGTGGGATAGCATTCTGCAAGAACCCTGCTCCTGCTCTGTAAAGCAGGTTAAACAGGACTGCTGCTCCACTCAATGGCACCTTAGGAGTGTCATCTGGCCTAGTCACATCCATTTGCTTTTTTTCATTGCCTGCAACTTGGGTTTGAACGACTATTTCGTATCTGCTCCACAAACATCTGATCCCTCCTTATTTTCACAGAACTAATGTAACCAAGATTGTGAATAACCCGTGTTCCTTCTCATCAGCTTCTGCACTGAAAAGAATTATTAATTTTTTTCAGTGCTGAAACCACAGTTCTCACCCATTTGAACATGTTATTTGACGTTAACTCTCCACATTATTTTCTTTTGTCCCCAAAATCCCTTCCTTTGCATGACCATGTTGAAAGTCAGAGGTGCAGGACTGTGGAAGGTGAATGAACTGTCTTTTATAAAACTGACAGCTCCAGGGCCTTTCTGATGTTATGCAGCTGTGCATGCCATCTGAAGTGAGAAGTGTAGGAACAATCGCTTAAAGGGATGGCTTGGCATCTCACTATGAGGCCCAAACCATCCAATTCATGCTTCCTAATCCACATGCACCAACATTCATACATGGCAATTTACAGTCTCTTTCCTATTTCTCTAAAACTCATTGCTATAAACCTGAATTACTTGCAACTATTACTGTTCCTGCCAAACAATAAAAAACCTCCAGCCAGATTTATTAGTGTCACATTAAACATTATAAATGCTTCCAAATTAACTGCATTTCCTTACTACATCTGAATCATAACTACTCAGAAATGCTTTGCCTTCATTCTTTTAAATTGTGTTCCCTTCCAGTCACAAGATTTTCGGACTAAAAGGTCTCATGTCTGATCTGTTTTCCTATTGAAGGAATTAAAATTCAAAGCATGACCTTAGAGGGACTCTGAAATTGCTTTCTGATTCAATCTTTAAATCAGCATTCTGGGTTTTTTAATCTTCTAGGGTAATATCTAGAATAATGCAACTGTTGAAAACATGAAAAATATGGGTGTCACTGCCATACTCTTTGGCTTGGAAAAGGAAAAGGTTTTGCTTTTTAGCACAGAAAAGTCCAATCTGCTGCAACTATAATAGTTTTAAGAAACAGGGTGAAAAAGCTTCCCTGTAGTGTATGTAAAGGATGGGCTAATCTCATCTTCTGTCTTACATGGCAACAAAAGTGTTGTCAGCGAGCAAGTCTTCAGTCAAGGAAGAGCAGATGTTAGGTCTGAAATTAAGAAAACTATTTCATCCCGGATGAATATTGGCATCTGCTGCAAGTGGAAGACCCTGAGAGATCAGTAACAACACCACTAAAAAGGGAAAACATCTTTATCATTTTCCCCCACTTTTCTCTCTCTCACATGCACTGACACAATCTCTGAATAATATCTCAAGCAACTAAGAGCTTTGACAGTGTTGGATGTAATGCGAGTGCTGGAGTAACTCCAAGGAAAAATGCAGGTATCTCTTGGTAAGGGGCTACAGATTTGTTCTAAGGTAACTGGTGAGATCCATGGCAGCACTTGAGAACATCAGATTCCTTTGCAATTCCAGGAATGACTCAGGTTTCCTCAGGATAAAATAAGAGAGTAGTTAAAACAAGTCCCAAACCATTGAGATGATCTGGCAGAGGATGTTAACTCATAGTATAAACCCCAGGCTCTCATATTGCTGTGAAGACAACTAGCATTGGCTTGTTGTTTGTTTTTTTTTTTTTATTTTCAACAGCTTTTTAATGCAAAATATCCACAAGTTCTTCCTAACAGAGGTAAGACCTTAGATTTCTCCTTTCCCAGTCTGGTACCCCAGCCACTATTTCCTCTCAAAGACAAACAGAGCCCTAGTATCTCAACACTTACCTGGGCTCTGGCAAACACTGTGAGCCAACTACCACTCTTTAAGGATAGCAGAGAGAATTATTGCACAAAAAAAACAACTGGAACCTGAATATCACTGAGAAAGCAAATCATGTATTCATGCAAGTAAGAATATACAGTCAGATTTGTACAGCATGTATTAAAAGCAAGACCCGTGGAAAAATAAAAGTCCTTTTGGTACATCTGTGAGATTATATATTCTAGTCAGCTTAATTAAAAGGTTTTTGAACAACAAAAAGACCATATCTGATGGTGATGGAGAACTTCAGCTTTCTTCAGGAAAATTTTATGTCAGTATAATCACCCACCAAGTTTTGAAATCTACTATTTGGGTGGGGGAAGGGGTGAGGGTTGTGTTTGGGTTCCCACCTCCCTCCCTCAGGAGCTAGAGAGGTCAACTATTTCAGCTTTCTTCCCAACGGATTAGGAGGAACTGACTGAGGATCCAAAGGTAAGTGGTAATTTCTGAGAAAATGACAGTGAAGAAGAACATTCTCTACTCTAAAGAAAGGGTGAAAAGGGTTTGTAGACTAAGGCTAGGAGGAACTTGTTTGCTTGCTATTCACAGAGGTAGGTAGGATGTCTGGGGAAGATAGTCCAATTCAAAGCAGACAGGTGATCTGTTAGAGATTGTATCACATATTGAGAAGCAAACTCTCCTAATGCAAAGGAGAGATAGGAAGCAAAGCATTGTGAGAGGTGGTTATGGCTGAATGAAGAGCCCCTAAAAAGTTTGAAAATAACAGCATTAAAAATCGTACAAATGATTAAGAATGAACATAAAAGACTAACATTGTGAACAGAAAAAAAAAACCAGAAAAATATACATAATAAGTTATTCTTATTGAAGAAAAGAAAAACCTGTATAAACACTTCTGAAGCAAGAGAGGAAAAAAAACCCAAACCAAGCAACAAGGAAAACAGAAGTTCCTTACCAGATGGGAAAGAAAATCCTGGCAAAAAGCAAGTGACACACAGTAGGCTACAGTGGTGTCTGCCTTCTCTGAAAGGCCTCATTACAAAAGTGGCATATGACCAAAAGTCAGAATGAGGCTCAACAAAGCAGGGTGAAGAAACAGAAAAAAAGCATTAAGGAATATTTAAGGAATAACATCTCAGCAGTTCATCTGAAATTCACTTTGCAGTACTTACAGGAGTAGCTGGGTTGTCACCCCGTCATTTGTTGGTATCTTTGGTACCACATGAGGGATGGGTGGTAGTGAGAACTGAGGAAAGACAAACATCTCTAAAAAGAGAGAAGGATCTCACAGAGAAGTTCAGGTGGCTCAGCCTCACTCGGGCTGTTGGAATGAGACTTTAACACATCGTTATTACATAAGCTATAATAATAATAATGTGGCAAGAACCAGCCAGTGTGAAGTTTTCAAAACAAATCAAATCAAACCATTCTAATTTGTTGTTGTGGGAGGAAGGCGAAGGAGGTGCAGATACCCTATATAATTTGCATTGCAGATAACTTATAAACTTGAATTTTTAAGGGTTTGACATTGTCTCCCTTTATATTCCTATAAAACAGCAGGGGAAAAATGTTCTAGATAAAATTGTTGTATTTGTACAAGTGATTGATTAAAAACACTTGTATTTTACTGGAAGGTACTTTACTTATTTCTCTGTGTGGCATTTTAATTAATAAATGCCAGAATCAAGCATGTAGTGATGAAATATTAGGATCACCTCACAGTGAAACAAAGTTAAACTGTGCACAACATGTTACATTGTAAATTTGATGTGAGCCAATAAAGTTTTTTTGGATTTTTTTAGCAAGAGACATCTATCATATTAGAAAAATTTCCTGACTCTACGACATATGAAATATAGGGATGAAATTTGTGGAATATGCTTCGCTAAGAGGTTAAAAAAAAAAAGTTAGATAAATGTCTGTTGGCAGTCATTTAGATCTATTTGAAAGATTAATATTGTTGTGGCATATGAACACAGAGCTACACAAAGGTCTTGGAGACCATTTCAAAGTGCTGTAAATGTAGACATAATTAATGGTTTCATGTCATGCCATCTCAAAAAATAAATAGCCTTCCTAAAAACAGAAGACATTGCCTCTTCAACATAAGAACTATTGAAAGAAAAAAGAACCTTTTAACATTCAAAAGAGATTTCACTGTTGCGATGAAGAGATTTCACGAAGGGTAATAAAGAAAATGCGAAATGTCAACACACCAAATAAAATGTTCCTTAGACTATTCACAAGAACCTGATTGAGTTTGAGCTCATTATATAAACAGCACCTTCAGCAGAAGGCAGAAGTCTGCATAAAATAAAAGCCCAAGTAAAAGAACATTCTGCTCTTATTAATTACTCTAGAGGGCAAGATCAATGTTGTATTTTAATATAATGTTCAAACCTCACAAAGTTTACGGTGAAAGAAAAATGGCTGAGAAAGCATTTCTTTGGCTAATTCAGAATTTTGATTTTAATACATTGGGAAAAGAAGTTCTAAGACTCAAAAAAAAAAAAGTTGAAAGATTGTTGTGGCTATATGGCAAGGTTATAAATAAAGACTGTCCTCTCTTCTGTTGTACTTTCCCATCAGCACAACTAACAACTATATATCAGTGTATTATGGCTGGTTTAGCAAATAAGACTCAGGTTACACGATGTCCTATACTGTTTGTATAGTAAAAATAGGGAGATACCAAAATATTTGGAACTAGATGCAAAGTCAACACGTATTGTAAAAACTGCTTTATTTTTTTCAGCTTCTGTGTTTATAACAACTGATCTATTAAAGTATAACCCTGTCATCCGTTTTTCCCCACTGGAAAATAGGCTTGTTTTCCTTAACCATTTTTCCTCAAGCCCTTTGATGCCAATCTTTACCATCAGATGTATTTTCAGACTGAAAATCACAAGTCCTAAGTTAAAAAAACAAATAGCGACCAGAAAAAAACATGCTGTCAACCTTTTCTTCTTAGTAATTTTAACAATATTTATTTGGTTATCTACAAAACTAAGCCATTTTAGTAACAACTTTTTGGGATTTGGGATGGAAATCATCAGCTGAATTATGGTCGCTGGGCAGGAGTTATGCTTTCAGCTAGAGGCTGCTCCCCAGGTCTACTGGAGCTATGAAAATTTGCCTCTGAAACATGGTCCTTCATGACACACATTTTTAGCCCTTTTTTCTTAGCATATTTTGCACCTTTGCCTTTCTCTCTAGTCTAATGCAGTAATGTATAAGCACATATAATACAGGTATACAAGTACATGGGCACATGGTATAGATATATGTCAGATGTACTAATGTACAACCAAATTCTATATACAAAAATTGGTTATAGAATATTTGCATTGATTCAGGAGCATTAATCTTATTTTCCTGCAATGTTACAAAGGGCATGATTGAAACATATGCTTCCATAAGAATGAATTCTATAATCAGAAAGCCACTTTTAATAGGACCCTTAGGGATAGATGATGTTAAATGCTCTGGTTAGAAGTGCATGAAAAGAAATTATTATCGCTTAGCTAGGGATCCTTTGGGAGAATGAATGGGAAAAATCCCGTATTTTTTCTAAGAGTTACAAAGTATTTTAAAGTCTGTTCACAAATAAGGGCCAAAACATTGGCCTTCTCAATTCACATCTATTTTTCTATCCAGCTTTTTGCTTTTCAGAGCCAACATTTAAATCATCTTGTTGATTACATAGAATAATGTGTGCACTAAATAGAATGTTAATGTTGTTTTCTGTTCTTGCTGAGAAGAAATGGTTCCAGACACCTGTCTCATTTTCTCCAGACACATCATCTGGGAAATGGTATGATTTGTGGAACTGTGCTCAGAGGGTGATAAGGAAGATTTTGGTTAAAAGATGTTTTAAGTCAGACTTGACAAAGTAAAGGAAGTTGGTAATATCATGTAAGGTTGTTTCAGTTGTTCAGGGTGGAGGGTTTTTTTTAGTTGGTTGGGTTTTTTTGCTAGGTTGTTTTGGGGGACTTTTTTAAAAGAAACAGCCGAGCATGTCATGGCTTTTATTTATGAGAAGGGAAACATCAGTAGCAAAAGACAAAATGAGACAACCCTGACTTCCCTACATGACAGAGAGTTGAAAATGACTGAGAGTAGCTCAGACACTGGAATTTGCTACAGACTTTTAAAGAGCTTACAGACTCAGAAATCTTGGAAATTCAAATATAAGAACACACAAGTTAATAGTCATATACATGTATATCTCTCTGAGGATGCATGTACCTTCTAATTCCTTAGCATAGACATCGACCTACTGGAGAAACATGTCCAAACTTGTATTACAGTTTGTGACAACAATACTACTTGAGAAGGTAGTCTCTATAGCTATATATCATGTTTCTTTGGTGAGAATATGAGAATGATACAGCATGAAGACCCCTGATGATTGTGGAGGCTCTCCAAAGCAACGGTGACATCTCATTTCAAGCACAACTGGTGGCTTCGTGCATACCAAGAATGTCTGAGAATACCTAACTTTAATGTGGCTGTAAGATCAGTTCAAGTGTCATTCTGAATAAAAATCAATAAATAATGTGACAAAGAAAAGTCTTGGGATGAACATGATATTTCTTCCCTTTTTCCTGAATAATTCTGAGTGGACTATGATCTTGAATGCATCTGTTGCTTGAAATACGACATATTTATGCAGAAACTGAAACTATTTGCATTTATAAATTCAGGGTGTGATTTACACTAATGAAACAACCAGCTAATTTAGAGTTCTCTTTGAAGCACAGGTAGATAAAATAAAGAAGAGACTATAAATGTTTTTCAGCCAATATTAGTAGCTTTTGCAGTAAACAGAGGGGAAGCATTTATTTCAAAATGTACCTGACTAACTCTTCTGCCTTTCCTCCCCTTTCTGTCTGAATAAAAGACAGCTGTGTAGATAGTGAATGGAAATTTTTTTCCGTTTTTCCCCACTGATGATATTTTATTTATGACATTTCATTTTTTATATTGCATCTTGCTTGAAATGAATAGTGTTACAGCAAGCTGTAACGGTAAACTATTCGGAAATAAAGATTCCAATCTATTCCAAGTCAGTTTATATGATGAAAAACTGAATATTACCTGAAAGTACTTATTGCCTCTTTGCTAATATAGCATATCTCATCAAAGTCACAGATAATTTGAAGTGATCTGGAGCAGTGTAATAGAAGATGAACCTTTCAAGGGGGATCAAGAACATCTTCACAAACTGGATGCAAGTATGTGTAGAATATGATCCTTATTGCAAGCACTAACAATTAATGTAAGTCCTCAAAGTGTCGCAACAGATGTTAGCAACACTGGGCAGTATTAGTTTGAATAAAACTAAGTTTATTTGATTCGATGAAAAGCAAAAAGACCTTACATCACATTTTGAATGTTTTTCCAAACTAAAAGATTCTACACAACGGACAAAAAGAAATTTCTGAAAGATTAATGAAATAAACAGAAATTAATGAAAACAGTCTCAAAGCAAGAAAGAGAATGTTAGAAAGGAACTGCAGCTAAAAAATCTCAGCACAACAGGCTACAGGAAATATGACACACAGTAATGGGCCATGGTGGTTAGACAGGCTCATTATTAAACTAAAAAAGATAGGTTTGCAGTTTCTTTTGAGATCAGAGACCAGACTGCTGGTCAGATGGCAGGTGTCCAAGGGCAGCTCTATAAGAAACCTCAGGGTGTCTCTCAGTCTCAGGACTATTGTGGCCAAGCAGCTCAGACTTACGTAGAAAATAAAAACGACAAAATATTTCCACTTTATGCAGCACTCCTGAGGCTGCAGTTTGATTCCAGCCTGCTGTGGAGTGTAAGACTGGCCATCAAAGACAAATAGTTTCAGAAAAGACACAAGAAAAGACACAGTAGGAGAAGAGGAATGGGCAGAGAGGGTTTCCAGAGCAAACTAGCCAAGATTAGTTAAACTCCACAGAACCTTTAGTGTTATACAGTCACAGGAATGGTTGTCCTAAACCTATGTTTGCCATCACATGCAACTGATAGGAGCTTATTTGATATGAAAGGTACTATTTTAATCCACATTTGAGGATTCAAATCCACATGGGAATAAAGATGGAGGTGCAAAATGTTCGTGGAAGCTCGTAATTCTTTTCTCATACAAGAAAATAGTATACAAAACCCAACCCCAAACCCATTCAAACCAGAAGATTCCCTTTATTATCATCCCCTTCTAATTAAGAAATTATTCTTTTTTTATTTGAGTCAATGAAATTATTAAGCTGACATTAAATACATTATGAAAGTTTACTTTGCATGCAACCTAAGTCAAACACCCTGATTCCTTCTTCTCGATCCAGCACCTTCTGCTTCTCAGCTAACAAAGGACACAGATTTGGGTTTTTTTGAGAACCTCTGTTTGTCCTTCAGGCTCTGGCCATGCCCAAGAGCCCTCACCCAGCTGCACAGTCAGGGAACAGTGTACAACACACAGAACCCAGGAATGGCACAAATGACCTGATGACTGTGTAGGAAAGAAGCAGCTGGTGCTGTTTGTCAACCCCAAGGGCTGCCAGAGGAAGAGGAGAGCAGAGGGGCTGCGGGCTTGGAGAAGGGATTCCCCCCACCACGTCAGACCCAGAGAGATCTTGCTGGAGCAGAGACAACCCCCGTATCCCGGGGGATATTCTCTGCAGGAGCTGCAGCCATGGAGAGCCCTGGATGGAGCAGCTGTCCCTGAGGAGGTGCATCCTGGGGAAGGGCTCAACCTGGGGCAAGGAGACAGAACAAGCAGCCCCGTCTTCATCACTGTGTCCTCAGGGAGGGGAGTCAGGATGGGCAAGGTTGGGCCTGGGGAAAAGGGGTGGGGAGGAAGTAGTTTAGTTTTACCTTTGTTTCTCACTACTTGATTCTATTTAAATTACAATAAATTAAATTACTTTTCATGGAATCATAGAATACCCCGAGATGGAAGGGTCCCGCAAGGATTATTGAAGTTCTACTCCGGGCCATGCACAAGAGAGCTCCAAGAATAACACCATGTGCCAGGAAGCATTGTCCAAACATATCTCTGTCAGGCTTGGTGCTGTGACCATTTCCCTGGGGATCCTGTTCCAGAACCCAACCACCCTCTGGGTGAAGAACCTTTTCCTGATGTCCAACGTAAACCTCCCCTGACACAAACAACTCTGGACCATTCCCTCACATCCTGTCACTGGTCACCACAGAGATCAGTGCCTGTCCCTCAGCTGCCCTTCTCAAGGAAGTTGCAACTGCAATGGGATCTCCCCTCAGTCTCCTCCAGGCTGAACAGACCAAGTGACCTCAATGGCTCCTCATAAGGCTTCCACTTAAGGCACTTCACCATCTTTTTAGCCCTCTTTTGAACACGCAGCAGCTTTGTATCTTTCTTATATTGCAGCACTCAAAACTGAACACTTGACTTTCCCCAGGCCAAGTCTGCTTTGCCTGTAGTGGTAATTGATAAGTGATGGTAATTCACAAGTGATCTTCTTGTCTCTATCTTAACCCACGAGCTTTTCCATCCCATTTTCTCCCCTGTTCTGCTGAGAATGGGAAGTGAGTGAGTGACTGGGTGAATATCTAACTGCTGGCCAAGGTCACCCCACCGCAACGGTCAATGAAAGCTGAAAGATTCAAGAAATGTTAGCTGTCTCAGCATAGGCAGGAATGCTGTACCTGCAAATTTTGTAGTTATCCTACTAGCACTAATCATGTAAAATACCTGTTATTTCATTATTTTGGATACTTTCATGATCCGCTCTTCCTCTTGTCTTTTTGGCAATAACTCATAAACCTCACATATTTCAGTTGAGATGTAAAGTAGGACTGAAGAAATCCAGCCAAAATAACATTGAAAGGAAAAAATCTGCATTCATGTATTGATCTGTAGATTCCCCTTTTGATTTTATTCCCTTGTAGATGTGGAAGTCCACTTTGAAGTGTAGCATTTTTATGAAGTACACAGTTGATTAATGTATTCCACAGCAGAGAAAAAAAAACAAAACATAAAAACCCCAAATAAAATCATCAGCCATCCTTGGGTAAGCTTTTAATTAAATGATTCTTGTTTAAATAGTATCTGTTTCAATCTCTATTCTCCTGTAGGTATTTGAAGGCAGGGCAAGCAAAAAAGAAAGGCAAACAAACAAAACCCAACCCAAAGCAACCCTATCAAACCCAGAAAACACAGAGATAAAAGAAGCACTGAAGTGCAGATGATGGAATTCAATGTGTATGATATCCACAGGTATGCAGTTAATTACAGAATGGAGCAAGATTCTGTCATTTCCACCATTCTGACATGCATTGAAAACCATAGCAAGGATCTTATTAAATCCTCAGCTAATATCTTATACAATGTTATGAAAGAACCATTGGCATAATTAAAAAAGAAACAACAAACCAAACCACCAAGCAGACTTTACAGAGCTCTCCTGTACTAGCAAAATGGATGGAAAACATGATTCAATATCTATTTACCCCATCTAATATTTATCATTAATATTATTCTTTATATTGCAGGTTTTTCCCTATGGTTATTATTATTTGCAGTTTAGATACAAATCCCAGCAATTATCTACCATATTGCATTAAAAAAGGGATTAATCTCATTTCTCTTTACATACCTCCAGTGCTGATATCTTTTTCATAGGCTTCTCTTCCAGTAAACACAGACTGAATAAATAGAATTAATGTTGTTTCAGGTGTGTTGCATTGCACAGAATTTAAGTGAGTAGCACATACTTTATGATAAGGAAATTGTTTTCTGTTTAATTTGACAAGTTCCCTGTATTGACTACAGGGGCTTGGAGTGAAATGCTTAAATAGATTTTGTATTGAGCTTTTGAGTGTCGTATTTTCATGGTCAACTGTGAGTTTCAAGCAATGACTTTGGACAAGTGAACAACTGCTTTTCATGTAATTGTTACTTGTTTCCTCTTCCTTACAGAAAAGCTGTACAGTCAGCAGGCTGCTTTCAGTTCTCCAAGCTGTGTTTTACCCAAATAAAATGTCTGGATTAAAACAATTTTTCAGTGTCAAGGTTTCAAAAGCAACCTTCTCTGTCTATGAAAAGGGTAACTGACCTCCCTTGTGTTGGCCTTCAAAGCTAAACAATAAATGTGGTATAAAACCAAATATGCTTACTTTAAAAACCAGTTAGTTTTCCTTAATATTTTTTTCCACTTAAGTCAAAGTATAAAAGAATAAGAGCTTCTTTTTCCTTGTATGATACAATATTAACATATCGACTAAAAAAAGTCCTTGTCTTAGTAGGAGAAACCTGTGTACCGTCAATAAATCAAGAATTGAGGAACCACACTGGTTCCTTAAGCTATGCTTGCCTGAAGTTTGTAAGTACAAAATCTCTGTTTTCGCCTCTGCTAGCTCTGAAATCTATTCAGGAAGCATTTTTCCCAATAACAGCACAAACATAATGCACTGATGTGGCCAAGAAGAACTATGGGCAAAGCAAGTAGATAAATGCTTCTCTTTTTTTGATTCAATTTTTACCATCTTTCTGTAAAAGGGCCATGAATAAAATAATCTGAGTTTGAGAAAGCAGTTGAGTTAGTCATATGTGGATACAAGAAGAATATTTTCAGAAAATTCATGAAGAAACTATGTTTCCAGTACATTATGGCAGTTCTCTTTATATTTTGAAGACAACAATGACTTTTCCATTCACTTTAAAAAAATCTTTGCTAAAGATGCCTAAATATTTCTAGATATAAGCTTGTTATGCTCTAATCCTATTAAAAATTCACTGTTCTTAACCATTGACCATTCTACCTAACTTTCATCAGTTCATCTGCTTTGTTTTTGCAACAGGTTTCATTTGTCAGGCCACAGCATTGCAAAATTCAGGTAATACAGATCTTTTCAGAGTGTACAACACAGAATATTTCTTTTAAAGAAATTATAATTTTTATTATATTCTCTGGGGATTTTGGTAACAGAATTTTTCTTCCAGAAAACTAAAGTAGTAAAATTTTATATTATGGTCAAATAACCTGTTCATGAGCATAGGACCATCCTTGGACTAAGTATTCTCTTGTATAACAAATACTGGAAATAGAGTAGACTCACTTTATTTCCCTTCAAAAGGAATCTGGAATGAATGAAATTAAAAGATGTCTCTTGTTTTTGTAAACAAGAGTATGTTTGATTTTCTTACTTCAATTGAGACTTTTCTTTAAAATTAAGTGCACTTCAGTACATTTCTTGTATATGCCCTTTCCATGTTCTCCTTTATAACCATTAGTGCCGCTTCTCAGCACTCCACCTTACTGCTTTAAAGTGAAAGAACTGGACATCCTCCTCCTAACTCAGCAAGAAGTTATTTTATAGAAGACAAAGTGTTATGTGTTAGCAAGGCTGTATTCTTCAGGTATTCATAATTTGTGATGGAGGATGCACAGACAGAGCTGTCTAGCATTTAAAAAGCTTCAGTGCTGTGGCTTGAGCAGCAAACCTGCCATGAGTACCTTCCATAGAATCCAAACTGTGAGCACTTTAAAATACAGAATCAATAAACAGTGACGCATTAAAGTGAAATCACAAAGACTGGAGTTTTACTAAGCAATAAATTGATCCACAAATACATAACAGGGGGTTTGGACTATGTGCAAGGAAAATTATATATAAGGAACAGTTGCTAGTATATGAATGAAAATGTCAAAATGAAGCAATAGAGAATATACAACATAAATGAACAACATTTACTTAAGTGAGAAAATAGACAGTCCCTATGCTGTGGATACATAGTAATTAAGGGGGAAAAAAATCCTAAAAATGGCAAAAAGTAGCAAAGCAGGCCAGAAATGCAGCTCACAAATCCATTTTTAGTGTATACTCGAAGTCATATAATCTTACTTCATTAAAACAAGTTGGTTTTGATAGTCTTGAATTTGGCACCACCACAGCTCTAAGAGAATGAGTTACTTGCCTGCCTCAGTTGTCATGGAAACAATTATTTACTTCCATCTGGATAATCTTTATCATTATGGACCTGAAGCAAATTGAAAAAGTGAGTGAACTTCTGTGATTTCTGTAATTTGGAAAAAAAAAAGATAAATTGCTTATATCCTAGCATGTAGATTAGTAAGGTAATTGTGCCTATAGAATCACAGAATCAGAGAATGGTTGAGATTAGAAGGGATCTCTGGAGATCAGCTAGCCCAGCCCCCCTGCTCAAGTAAGTTCCCCTAGAGCAGGTTGCACAGATCACATCCAGAGGGGTTTTGAATATCATCAGGGAAGGAAACTCCACAACTTCTCTGCGCAGCCTGTTCCAGTGCTCTGCCATGCTCATAGTAAAGGTTTTCCTCTCCTTGTTGACTCCTCCACCATCTAAAAGTTATTATTGATGCTCTGCAGGAACCTTCTGGACTGTGTGGGCCCTCCTGATATCAAGGTCATTGAAATTCCCCATGAGGGGAATCTGGATCACAGGTCTGGATCACATGATCTGTGATCATGTGGTTACTCCCAGATGTCTGTAGAAGGTCTTGTCCACTTCATTTTCCCAATCAGGTGGTCTGTAGTAAACATCCACAACAGTTTCACCCATGTTAACCTGCACCTTAATCCTTATCCATAAACTTTCAATTAATTCTTTATCTCCCCCGTAGACTTCAGTACATCCCAGTTTCTCTCTTGTATAAAGAACAAATCCACCACTTTGCCTTGTTATCCTCTTTCCTGAAAAGCACATGTCGGGGGAGGCAGGCATTTCTGCATGCCCTTGAGATGGGGAAGTGCAGCTGGAAAGTCCCAGAGTTGTGTTGAATAAACAAATTAAGAGGACTAACCACTGCAAAAACAGGATATTGGGCGGAGTGGAGAGTGTTGTAGCTGTAACCAATGATAAAGGAGCATGATAACTTTGACCCAATAGTGTTGGGACATGCTGACCTTCTGATGTGTATATCTGTCTATGCTGGAACACAATAAATGGAATCTTTTCACTATACACAAAACAAGCGTGTTCATGTCTCTTAGTCCATCTCAACTGCAACAAGCACATACCCATCCCTGACAGCATTCCAGCCATGCAAGCTGTCCCACCATGCCTCTCTAATTGCAACGAGATCGCAGCCCCACAACTGCACACAGATCGCTAATTCTTCCCGCGCATCCCTCGTAATGTGTGCACTGGTATAAAGGCATTCCAGAGAGGTAACTAAGCGTGTAGGTTTCCCAGAAGGAGTGCAAGAGGATCCATCACAGCCAAACACTTGAGGTGTTTGGCCCTGTGGTTGTCATCTAGGGAGGCAGATAAGGAACCTTTGTTGCTCCTGTTTTTGGCCTGGCTTGTTCCCAGTCAGATGTGATGGCATGCGGGTTTTCACTTTGGACCCCGCCCCTGAGTCCTTCATTTTAAAGCTCACTTCACAAAGCTGGCCTCCCTGCTGCTAAAGATTCCCTTTCCCTTTCTAGGCAGGTGGTTCCCATTCTTCCCTAGTCATCAAAGAACATCCCACTTTCACCAAAGACAAAACATTTACAACAGCACCAGTCATGAAGTCAGAGGTTGGTTTGCATTATGTCTATATTGCTGCACCCTTTCCTCTAATTGGTAAAATTGTAGAAAAGATAAATTGGGCACCATTTTTTGGTTGCATCCCAAGGGCTTTACAGTCTTCCTTGATTCTGCCCAGATTCTAGCTTGTGTTGTTATTCATGCCCACGTGAAAGAGTGCCAGTGGATAGCAGTCTGTGTTGTTGACAAGCTATGGCACTCTCTTGACAACACTTCAAATCTTAGCTCCCTGAATGCTGCATAACTCACACATCTCCCAGTCAGGCCAGCAGATGGGCACCTTGGCTTTAACCTAAGATTGAAAAAAGTGAATATCTGACTGGCCCTTTACTTTTTGAATGTTTTTTCAGGTGCAGATTATGCCATCATGAATCTATTTAAGTACTACTTTGATTTGATGACAAGACCTAATATATCAGTGAGGTTATCCCTCTTTTAATGAATTTAGCACTGTATAAGAATCAGAGATGACCTGAACCCAGAGAGCCTGTAGATGCATTTATTTAAGACATGTCACATTTTCTAACAAGCAAGAAAGATAAGAATGTCTGGGAAAATGCATATTTAGGTCCTGAAGGGATAGTCTTCAGTAGGAGTCTCAGAATTACAGAATCACAGAATGGATTAGGTTGGAAGGCACCACAATTGGTCATCTGGCCAATCTTCCTGCTCAGGCAGGGTCATCTCAGAGCACATTGCACAAGTTTCCATCCAGACAGTTCTTAAACATCTCCAGAGATGGAGATTCCACAACCTCTCTCTGCAATCTGTTCCAGTGAGTGGTCACTTGCACAGGAAAGTTCTTCCTCAGAAGATGCACAAGTGGAACTTCCTGTGCATCAGTTTCTACCCGTTGCCTTTTATCCCATTACTTGGCACCATCGAGAAGAGCCTGACTCCATCCTCTGACACTGATACCATCCCTTCAGATACTGATAGGCATTGCTAAGGTTCCCTCAAAGTCATCTCTTCCCAAGGCTGAACAAGCCCAGATCCCTCACCTTTTCCTCGTACAAAAGACAGTCCTGTTTCCTAATCATCTTTGTATCCCTCCTCTGGACCAGCTTCAGGAGCTCCATATCTCTGGTACCAAGGAGCCCAGAACTGGACACAGCACTCCAGATGTGGCCTCACTAGAGCTGAGTAGAGGGGCAGGATCTGGACCTGCTGGCAATGCTCTTCTTAATGAACCCCAAGAAGCCATTGGGAAAGAAACAAAGTTAATATTTATACTTTTGAGCTATAACAAGAACCCTGCCTTGTAGGGGATGAGTACACCTTGTGCAGGAGATGGCAAGGAGATAGGCTGATCTAAGGATCTCTTCTCTTTTTGTTTAAAAGACCTTTGGTAGCTGGGAAGCTTAGGCTTGGATTTCTGTCCCTCTCCAGCCTTTTAGCACAGTTTACTCCCTGGGAAAGATAACTGTTTCACAGACAACCTTGGAGACCCTGCAAGTCAGGGAAGGCATGCCGCTAAGAAGGCTTGGAGAGGAAAAAGGTTTTTGCATTCTTTCATGCCCAGCATGTACACACACTGTCAGCCAGCATTCTCACTAATTTTAATGTTTTGATTTTTTGAATTTTAGTTTAATTCTTTAATTTAATGTCTCTAAATTTTTCCTAAGTCTTTCCACTGCCTGGCATTTTGGAGGTACCTGTGTTATCTTCTTTTACATTCCTGGATGAGAAAATTCCCACAGCTAGCTGGCCATCTCCAGCAGCAACATTGCATGAGGCACCAGTGTGTGAGTTGTAACACATCCCACTTGCACAGGGACATTTACTTAGTAATGCAATGAACACAATCTGGCACTCACTGAGTCAGCTCATTTAAACCTCTGTTGTCACTTTTGCAAGCTGAATAGTCAGACTAGACCTCCACTTCGAAGAAGCAGCATTTTAAACCCAAAAGTGAAGCAAATTACACTTATCACTGTGTAAGATATTTCAAGCGTGTCTCTTATGGGCTGACATGTAGGTGATTAAAGAACAGTGAAAGTTATGTTTTGTCATTACAGAATGATACTGCAAGAGTCACTTATTGACTGAGCAGTCTTATCAGGAAATAATTTGATTCAGGGAAATGTTCCTATTAATTTCTTTTGTAAGTCAACCATCTGGATCAATGATTGTCTAATTCAATGATTATCTAATTCAACTCTGCTCCAGTAGTACAGCTGCTAATCCTCTATGCTGCTGTGTAAATATGGATTGGACTTCCCAAAACCTAAGGAAACACCCAAGTTTTGTTTATTTACACAGCAAACAAAGTGAAAGGCTGGTAACTGAATAGAATGACAGAAAAAAAATTACTTTAATTATTTCTTAAGCAAATTAAGAGTTACCTGAAGAGGCCAGGACCCTGAAGAACACAGGCTTGGAGAGACTTCAATTCTCCTGTTGATTTGGATCTGAAAGACAAATTCAGGTACTCTTGAGACACTGCAATGTCTTTGCTATCAGCTGTCTCTCTAAAATGCTTACAAGTGAGCATTATATAATCCAGCTGTTTTACACATACAGTCTTGAGATTTTGCAAGTGAATGGAAAATTAAAAAAATGTAAAAAAGGAACATTTTATCAATAAATTTTACTCTGTAAAGATGGGAAGAGTGTACCCAATCAAATGTTTATAATTGTAATTCAATACATTATTATTTAATTCAACCAGTCTGAAAACATAATTATGAAAAGCTGTTAGATAATATGTCAATATGACACAGCAATGTGTTCTTGCAGCCCAGAAAGACAAATGTATTCTGGGCTGCTTCAAAAGCAGCATGGCAGCAGGTCAAGGGAGGGGATTGTCTCTCTCTACTCTGCTCTCGTGAGATCCTATCTGGAGTGCTGCATCCAGCTTTGGGGCTCACAACATAAAAAGGACGTGGATGTGTTGGAGTGTGTCCAGAAGGGAGTCACAAAGATGGTCAGAGGGCTGCAGAACCTCTACTAAGGAAATAGGTTGAGAGACAAAACATTAAGATGACCAAGATACAAATTCTAATTAGTTTCATACCATAAGAAAGCTTGTGATGTGGGGTCTATTTATTGATGGGAATGGACTGGAAAATGCTTTGCCAAACATATTTGACTTTGTTGAAACAGCACAGTCCATCAAACCCACCTAGAAAAACATTGTATATGTCATTGTCATTATATATGTAAATCTGCTTATACTGGCTTTTGCTGTGTTAAAATTAAATATACTCAGGGAACAAGCCATATATTTTTATGCCTTATAACAAAATTCGCAGCATATCTTGAGCTATGAAGCAAAGTTTTGGTTTTGAATGGCTGAGCAGCTGCAGATTGGTTGTAGATGATTTAGACTAGAGTTCAAATGAAAGTAGCAACACTATTCCGAATGTTTCAGAAACTAGATAGGTACACTGGGATACTGTCCTATCTAAATGTTTATAAACCTGGTGTAAAAAATTGGCTTTGCTGAGCATTGTAATGAAAAAGCCCCTGATTTCCTAGATTTGGTTTTCAGATTCACTGGATATTGCTGGTATTAAAAGCACAAGAAATGCCATAATGACATGTAATAAGATTCCAAATACACAGGTTTGGGGAAGGTTATAAGAAGCTTGCAGCATCTGAATGTATGTCATAATAACCTAGAGATCAGAATACCATTCAAAGATTAGCTCAAAGCTGGAAGCAAGAGATTTACTTCCCTCACAGTCTGTGCTGTAATTGTAATGAATTATGGGTTTATAGACAGAATTGTCCTTTTCTAAATCCTCTTTACTTCCAGCCTACAACTCTTTCTGAAACAAAGGGTTCTATCAGATAATTACAGTAGGAAATGGCACTTATTCCCTCTTTGTAATTTTCATTTCATCACACTTCGATTTCATTTAACATCTTCACATTTGTTTGCCATGAAACAATGGGAACAGAATTTTCTGTTTGACCTTTTTCAGATTATACAATATGTGTACATTTTTTCTTATGACTTAATTTATTTCTTTCTCTTCCATACTAAATAACCCTGTTGCTTTCACTTCTTCTTTAGTTTGATAGTTACTCCAGATTATTGTATCCTTGTTGGCACTTCTCAGGTCCTCTCACTGTGCTACAATACCCTCTTTAAGATGAGATGAGGAACAACATACTCTTCAAAATGAGGTCACTTATTATGTAGCAAGGATATTCTCATTCTTTTCTTTCACTGTATCTTTGATTTTATTTGATTTATTTTTTCTGGACCTGAAATTGAAATGAAGATCTCTTCTGAATTTTCATGTCAATGTA
>WEIV01026973.1:0-55442 GCA_013390005.1 Calyptomena viridis
ATAATGAAGCAGCTATTTGATAAATTCATGTTATAGCAAACAAACATAAAAGATTATTTTGGTGCTTTTAAAATTCCAGCCTAATTTGAATAAAAATAAAATTATTGATTTCAAAGGTATTGGTTATATACAAAGCACAGGATCCATAAAAGAACTTGAAAAGTAATGCTAAGGTGGCTATTAAATAACTTACTTGCTTTTTTCCTCTTTTCAAAACACGGAGGAGACTATGTTATCAACAGTAGTATTGTTTATCACACAAATAGCTTTGGAATTCACAAGATTAAGAACCAAAAATACCCTGCTTTTTAGGTTTTGCATTACGCATTTCCAAATATTTATAACTGTGGGATTCCTAAATGTGTGAGTTGGGTTCCTTGCCTAGATACTTGTCTCCAGGAATTGTGCCATCAGGGAAAAAAAACACCAAATGGAGTCTTTTCATGAAATTACAGGAACTGGCAAGCACTGGAGCTCTTGCTATTTTATTGTGAATCTTAAACTATCAAGTGGTGTTTTTTTGTGGTCTAGTTCTTAGAACCAAATGGTGCCTGCAAATGAAAATACTTTCAATATGCAAAAAGAAAGAACTAGCTGTTGGCCTACAACAGTAGGTTGGCTAGCACTCAGAAGTGTTAGTTTAAATATGTGATTAAAAAATTCTTCACCAACATGTGAAATGAGATTTCTGGCCCATCCTGACCCCTTCATCTTATACCATCTGCTCTACCTCTCCTCTCTCACGAAGGCAGCTCTGTCTCCACCTTTGACCTCAGTGAGGCAGAAGGTGCATGCTGCTGTACATTGAGCAAGTGCACCTCTTTCTTCTTCAACTCTTTCATTAATAGCTCTCATTTTCCAAAGACTGTAGTAAAGGTGGAAAACCAGTTAAATACAAACTATTTATCATCTGGAGTCTGCACAGAAACGGTGCTGGAAAAATTAAGGAAGAAAAAAAGAAACCAATACACAGAGGCAAACAATAAAAGTTCATCAGAAAATGGGAAAACCAGTGGGATTTGTCAAAGCTTCAGAATCTGATAAATTCAAAACAACCAAAGGGCAAAAAGGAAATAGTTTGGGCAGTATCTCTGCAGATTTGTTACACCTCATTCAAGCTAATAAGGCAGCCACAAGTGGGTTCAGAGAAGGGAAATGCCCCTTCAAGTTAAAGGCTGTTCAAAAATGCAGTTCTGCATTGGGATTAGATTTCATGGAGCATTCAAACCTCAGCAGAACCAGGAGGCAAAACAGTGGCAGGCAAGTGAAGCAAAGCGGGGAAGGAAGAGCAGTAAATGAGGAAGAGCTTTATGCCATGTTGGTGGAGTGCTGCTGTCAGTCTCTGGCTGCCTTATCATTTATTTGGCTGATCTCAGCTAGGATCAGACTCTTCTAGAATTCCAAGTATGTTTTACCTTTTCTTCAAATTAAAATTTTAAAGCCAATGCCAAAAAGCAAACCACGTATATTGCAATATCTTAATTTTATTTTTCTCTACTTTGGGAGGTTCTCAGTACTGAGGCTTTTAAAGTAATATCAAAGAGAATTACAATGACATAAGGAAAATCATGGGCTTCACTGTAGAAAAATGAAGTCCATTAAGCATCTGAAAAATTAACTGAATACTGATACTAAACTGCACAATGAATGGAACAGAGTAAAAGCAGGTTGCTACACAATTTTGAATACCATACATTTGGAAAATAAACAAAAATTAAAGCCATTTCTATTAACACCTGATAATGACTTCACTTCCACAGGAATTACTCAGACAGGTTGCTTATCCACATTGCCTAAGACTAGTCAGTATCTCTCTAATGTGTCTAGAGGGCACCATGGAGAATCCTATGTAGAAGACAGACTTGCAAGAAGGGAAGAGTGGCTGGGAATGGAGGAAAGCAGAGCCAGTACTGGAATTCCTGTCATTTTGAGAGAAGGAGTGGGAGCAGGGTCAGGCCACAATGAGTAACGAAGGGTCACTGGCCCCAGGATCTGAAACCTGGAGCATCTGAATAAAGAGTGTATTCCAGTGATACTGGGAGGGAAACAGTAAAGCACTTCTCAGCCAAAGCCTTACAAACAGCTTCCTTACCACTTCTTGTTGTACAGCAAGATGTTAACAAGCCCATACTCCACACAGCTCTGCGTGGCAGGGGACCTGACCATTTTCCATGGCAAAACCTAATTTGCTCAGAATATTCTCCAAAAATGCTTGAAGCAGCTTATTCACTTCATGTCACCCCCTTCCCTGTGTTCAGCAGCTCCCCGAAGCTCCTAGTTTAACAACAGCCAGGTCACTGTTCCTTTTGTACCACTTTTTTTTCAGTATTCTTGGCAAAATAACTCTGCTGCTATTACTGACTGCAACCAAATGTAATGAATTAATTACCAATTTTGTTCCATAAAAACTATTTTGCTCTTGCATTATTAGATGCTTTCAGAAGTAATAAATCAATTAATAAATACAGCAAGTGGTTTTTTTTTTCACTGCTGACAAGGTGCAAATTTTGTTAATTTTAGATGTCAAAGTCTGTCATTAAACTAGTTGGCATACTCTGCATAATAAATACCCAACAATCACCATTAGTTCTAATTTAATTTTTGCACTACAACACTGCATTTACATTTGGAAAAAAAAAAAACACCTTGAAAATTATGCCTGCTGTTATCAGATATCCTGAAAGAAATGAGAAAAAACCCCAAAGCGGCTTGTTTTAATTTCATTATCTATGTTTTAATAATTCTACTTTCTTTTTCTGAACAAACTTTTGTTCCTCACTGGAATGTTCTAGTGGGAAATCATAGAACGTATAAATTGGTCAAAAAATTGTAAGCAAATTGTTTGAAAATTTGGTAAGAACAGTAATAAATAGGCAGTTTAATTACTATGCATGCATAACTATGAAACAACTGTGTGCTTTATTCTGTCTGGAAATGTTGATTTGCAAACACTGGACCAAGTAACATGGCTCCAGAAGGACATTTGTATCCCCTACCAAAATGAGTATTCACATTGTAGCAATGTGTAATATTTTTTCTTTGGTATCAGAGGTAGAAAACCTGTAACCCAAAAACTCATAAGTGGAGAGAAAATAAGCAGACTTTTGCTTTTTTATAGGCAAGCCCAGAAGACTTGAAACAAGCCATGCTGGGAGAAAAGTGCAAAATGGCATCATTAGGTTATGCTGAAATACTTACATTTGAGTCCTTTGCTCTCTGCATCAGTGTCCAGATATACTTCAGAAAGTATTTTCACATTTGTAGAGAGCTGAGGTTGAACATGGCTTAACATTTTCCTGTATACTGAAGGATATGTTTTTTTATCAAAGATCACCTCAAAAAAGTTGACACTTGTCTGCAGCATGTTTAGCTTCCCAGCGCAAAGTAATATAAGCAGAAATGTAATCTGATGCTTTTGTTTCCAAAACTGTCAGTGGGATAACTCAGACACAACCAAGAGAAATATGGGAAATAAATTTGCCCATCACACACAGTTTATGATCATCTGAATTTTGTGTCATGTTACAGGCCACAAACTTTTCAGAACTGAACAAATTAAATATGTCGGATATGTTCAAAAACATTGTTAAAAATTAGCTAGCCCAGAATTAATTTGGGCAAGTATGGAAATAATTTTTTTCATTTAGAAGACATAATAATGAGTGTGTTTGCAAAAAAAAACCCTGTAACTTCAAATAATGTTTTTGTAGTTTCGGAAGATGTTACCTCTTAGTTATTTCCTTTAAAATTTCTGCCCTGCTCCTCATAAGATTTACAGAAGGAGTCTGGATTTCTGAGGTTTTAAGACAAAAGGAAGAATGACTAATATATGTAACACTGTCTTGCACTTCTGAGTACTAACTTTAGTATTAAGATTTATTTTTAAGTTACTTTACCAAGTTGGCTAGTTCCTAATTTTACTGACCAAAAAACAATTGAAAGTGGGAAAAGAACATTTCTTTTTTTCTCCTTCCAAATTCTTTTTATTTCAGCATTTCTTCATTTGTTTGTTTTCTATAACAAGATAATTCTCAAAAGGATGTTTTCAGCTAGAAATATTTCTTTCCCTTTGGAGAATTCCAAGATGTTATACAACCTTTTCAGTCATTTGCACTATTGATTCTCAGAAGAAAATGCTGGGTTACAGCTGCAACTACTGTCACAGCTCAGACCAAGTTTGATTTCTGACATCTGCTGAAAAAGCACTAACTTTCCAGAAGAGATCACTGCTTAACATTGCACTGTTCATCATCTCATAGATTGAGAATCTAGTGCTGATTGAGCTCTCAGTATAATGAATGGTTACTTTAAAGTAAAATATGTTTCCAATTTAAAAAAAATGAGGAATAGATAAAAGGAGGTAGAGAGTCTGTAAGTTCTTCAGTGTACGCTCTTCACTTTAAGTTGTTCAAAAAGCTTTGGGTTTTTATTGCCTAAATATGTTGCCCTAAGCAAAATTATGTGGAATCACCACTGCAGTGGTGGCTTGAGACACCTTGTCTCTCCATCAAGGAGGGGTGCAGGTCCACTGCAGGGAGGAAAGGTGGTTGGCTCAGGTCCTGCCAGTAAGAAGCACACAGCTATAGTATGATGTGGGAGAAGTGTCACAGTGGCTAGTACTTCCCCCATGGATGAACTGCCAGAGGTGCACACAGCTCCCAGACATGCAGTAAGCAGAGTCAAATGGCTGCTAAGCATGACCACTATTGACCGTACACTTGTGTCAAAAGCAAATGAGAGTGCCAAACTTTAAATACAGGTAAATGTTTCCACCAAGGACAAGAAAATGCTTAACAGCAGCAAAGAAACAAATATTTTATGTACATTGGTCCTCTTACATATTTCATCACCATGCTATGGAAACTGAAGTCCACATCTTTGGTGTAATTCCAATTCTTTGCAAATACAATTCTGACTGTTATAGAGCTGTGATACTCCCACTTCAGCCTTCATATGTACAAAATGAGTTACATTGGCTGCCATCATGATGTTAAAAATAGAAAAAGGAGAGAACTGCCCAACTATCTATTCTATTTCTGAGCCAAGAAACATTTTTCTTTGCTTAGTTTGTTTTTGGGGGTTTTTTTTACAGTATATATTGAATGATCTGCCAAGAGTAAATGGGCGATGTGATTTACATTTCTTTTGTCATACTTTTTAATAAACTAATTAATTCTACCAGTAATGACCTAGATATGCTTGAAATTCTTCTTGCTACAGGAAATAATATGCATAAAATAATAAAATTAGAGACCTTTTTTTTTTCTTGTTGAACCTGAGCTGAAGTATGACCCACGGAAAATCTTACCTAGTATGTTGCAGAGGAACATCTATTCATCTAGGAAATAATCCAGACCCCACAAAGCAACAAGCAGAAGTGCTTGTCCCTTGCCACTATTGCTATTTGTGAAAAAGCAAATTTGGAGAGACCCAATAGTTGCAATCTGCTGGCTTTGAACTACCCACTCATTGCTATTCACACAATTACCAGCCAATATGTGCATTTCTATTTCTCATTTCTCCCTGGAACTCATCTCTGGGCTGAATCATAACCACGTGAAAGATGACTTTTCCAAGGCAGCAGCATTTCAAAATTTAGTGTGTGCATCAAATGTAGCTTGCTTAGTTTGATCACATTTCTTTTATGAACACTCTCTGAATTATTGCAAGCAACAACCCCACCCTCTCTGCTGTTCCTATAGTCAATAGATTCTCTGTGAACCACCTCATGATGAAAAAAGTAGAAAGGGTTTGGTTAAAATGTACTTTTCAGGAAGTCTGCCAGCCTTCCTCAGCTACAGCAAACATCTGATTCCATATCTTCACTTCATGGGCAAAATGAGCCACACAGTCTCAACCATGTCATGAAGAAAATACTGGTTATGAAGGTTTCAGGCAATACTGAAAATGCTTTTTAACTGGAAAAACAATTCCAGTATCTTAAAAGAAATTAAATCCAAATGTTCCAGAAGGATAGAAGGACTATAAGTTCTTACAAATTTTAAAGCAAGGTCTCAGCTTTGACATACTTACCTGCACATCCCACCCAGACACTTAATTCTTCTATTGAGAGTTAGGAAAACAGTGACTGAAGGTCAGTCAGGCAGCATAATCCAAAACCAGAATATAATATTCCTCTCTGCTTTCATCCTTTTGAAGAACCCAGGCACTACTGTAAAGTATTATTAGGCCTGCAGTTGTACTACCCATGTTTTGGGTTTAAAAACAAGAAGCAAATTAATAAAAACATAAATCTGAAAACAGCAGTGAGCTCCAAAATTATTCACTGTTATCCTGCTGACACACAGATTATTTGTTTTTAATTTCCACCCAGTGAGCTGAAAGCAGTATGCTCTTTCAGAATTCCTTACACACACATCCAGCATTCAGCAGCTCAGTCCTCTGAGTGACTTTGCATTGCCATCTCTTGTTTTTCAAAATGCCTCTGCTGTGTGAAAAATAAATAGCTTCCCTCCTCTACAGCACTATTCACTTAACACTGTGGTGTTAAATAAATATTAATATAAGACTAGACTCAGGCTTTTTTATTATGGTACCTTACTCTGCAAATATTTCCATTCTCTAACAGAGCAAAGTATTCCTCTGTAGAAGGAAACAACGCAGAGCCTGGCCCAGCCCAGCATCATTTACTTCTCTTCCCCCAGCTCTACTTGGTCCACTCAGGTGCAAACACAGAAACCTGCTGCCTCTGGTGAGGGGAGAGGAAGAAGACAGCCCTGAAAGACACCACACTCAGCTCTAGAGCACTCTGACACCCAACAAATCAATACAAGTCTAGAACACAAGCCCTGTGAAGAGCGGCTGAGGGAGCTGGGGTTGTTTAGCCTGGACCAGAGGAGGCTCAGGGTGACCTTATCACTCTCTACAACTGCCTGACAGGAGGTTGTAGCCAGGTGGGGGTCGGTCTCTTCTCCCAGGCAACCAGTGACAGAACGAGAAGACACAGTCTCAAACTGCACCAGGGGAAGTTTAGGCTGGATGTCAGGAAAAAATTCTTCACAGAAAGAGTGATTGGGCTTTGGAATGGGCTGCCCAGGGAGGTGGTGCAGTCACCATTCCTGGAGGTGTTTGAAAAAAGACTGGATGTGGCACTTAATGCCAAAGTTTAGTTGATGAGGTGGTGTTAGGTCATAGGTTGTACTTGATGATTTCAAAGGTCTTTGCCAACCTAGTTAATTCTGTGATTCTGTAATGACCACCACCACACCACAACATCGTGCAGTCCCTTTCCATCTCTTTTCTTCTCAGAGAAGTGCATGTGAGCAAGGCCAGTGGACAGCAGGCTGGGCCAGGGATCTCCAAAATTCATCTAGCATCTGTGCTGGATGCTCTGAACACTTGGTCATGGAACAGTGTGTCACAAACATGCACATTTATGCACTTGTACCATTTTTTCCTCTTGAGTTAGAAGAACAGAAGTCTAACTTTCTTTTTGAAAAGGGGACAAAATATAACCTGGTGTTATCCAGGCTTGCAGCCACTTACCCACCTAACCAATTCACCTTGCTGCATATTGTCAATTTGTAAATATTCCTCTTGTTTCAAAGGCTCATCTACTCTCTCCGGTTTTACTTTGTGGTACTTAGAATAAAACATCAAATGTTATGCCACTCTGTGCCATTTCTCTACAGTAAAAAAAATTCAAAGCTGCAGCTCCTATTGCTCTTGTTTTCTACGGCTTGATTTTGTTTTCTTTCATGACTGCTGTTTACAATTTGTATTTTAATGTACACTGGATTGAAAAACTATATTTTTTGAAAGAAAATGTTTAAAGGTATTTAACCATATGCCACCTTCCATCTAATTCATATAATGAATTTCTACCGAGCTTCCTTCATTTTGTTTTCCTACATCATTCTAGTAACAAGATGCCAGCAACTAAAAGCATTATTTAAGTTCAGCCCATACAAAAGTTACATATAAAAAATCATGTAATATTTATCTCTGTATCCCCCATTTAGTGCTATTTTCAGATTTTTTTCCTCCATTTTTATTACGCTATCTGCTCTAGAATTTGCCAACCATATTAATTTTTTTTTTTTAAACAGGGGGTCTATGGCTTGCTGCTTTAAGCTTTTTGATATGCCTGTGCTGCTTTGGGTTGGGATAGAGTTAATTTTCTTCACAGTGGCTAGTACAGAGCTGTGTTTTGGATTTGTGCTAAAAACGGGGATGTTTTTGTTATTGCTGAGCTGCACCTACACACAGTCAAGGTCTTTTCTGCTCCTCACATCACCCCACCAGAAAGTGGTGCACAAGGAGTTGGAAGGGGACACAGCCAGGACAGGTGACCCCAACTGACCCAAGGGATATCCCACATCATGTGGCATAATGCACAGCTTAAAAAGCTGGGGGATAAGGACAGCAGGGCAGGACATTCAGAGTCATGACATTTGCCTTCCCAAGTCACCCTTACACATGATGGAGCCCTGCTTTCCTGTGAATGTCTAAACACCTGCCTGCCCATGGAAGTGGGGAACCTTGTATTGCTTTTCTTGTGCATACAGCTTTCATGTTACCTATTAGACTGTCTTTATCTCCCCATTTCTCAGTTTTACCCTTCCAGTTCTCTGCCCCACCCCTCCACAGAGCAGGAGCAAGTGTGTGGCTGTGTGGTGCCCAGCTGCCAGCTGAGGTTAAAGCACAACAGTGCGACATCATTGAAGAAACTGCAAAAGTAAAAAATGTGTCTTGCGTTCACTCTTTTTCCCTGGGGCTCATCATCTAGATGCCCATTGTCTTGAGCTGTGCACTGACAGACCTATAGAGCACAACCATTTCTCTATGTGTATCTAGAGTACTTTTCTTCTCAGTCAGGTTTCTCACACTTTTCTCCATTACGTAGAAAACAGAGCAGTAATAGCTTAACAAATCATTCATTATCAATCCCTTTATCACTTTTTCAAATGTTCAGCATCCATGTGCCTCTGTAATGTTCTAAATGGATAAAGTCTGTTAAGAGTCACGAATTAAAAAATTCTTGCTACCCTTGTTACATTTGTTACTGTTATCTAAAACATAATTAAGCACCAGAACAGTTACTTTGCTGTGAAACAGATGTCATCATTTTTCTATGTCACCTGTTTGTAAACTGAGTCTGAGAAAAGTCAGTCAGCATTTCCACAGTAATCTCTGTTCATGATCCATGTCCATTTTAGACCTCTGATTGTAGATGGGCAGAAGAGGAGCTGCAGATATGTTCTAGTTTCTCTGATAACAAGGTCCAAAACATCTCAAATCAGACAATCTAAGATTTGGCCACCCCAAAATCAGAAGTATCTGGCCATGAGTGTTCTGGTAATCTTTAAGAACACCATTGCCATAGTAGGTAGGAGCCAAATAATGTATTCAACTGCACAGGATTTCAGATTTATCAAGAAAACTCATATATCAGAGTTAATTAATGCTGCAGAGCCATACAGAAGTTTTGATGATTCTGCAGGTTAGCTATAAAAAGAGATTAAAGCTAAATGAAGGGCTTGATGATGCACTTGTGGTTTCTGAAGTTGATGGTTTGTACGTAAGAAGACTAAAATTGCCTTGTGTCCATATTTTTCTGGAGTTTTGCGTAGCAGTGCAGTATTAATAAAATAAATACTAAAAAAAAAAAAATTTAAGCTGGGGGCTCTTTGCACTTTGTTTTTAACTTTCTATTAAGCAATCAGACTGAAACTTTCAGAAGTAAACTAATGATTAGCCTGAGCCTGCGAATACAAAGCAGAAACAGCAAAACCAAAACCTCTTGTATCAAGATCTGCATAAGGGCTGCAGCGAGACCAACTCCTTCATATGCACAATCCCTGTGCATCTTGGATTTGGGCTAGAAGATGGTGTCCCACAGCTAGGGTGAATCTTTAATTTGTGGACAATTTGAACTGGCTCTCACTGTGGAACAGGTGCAGGTCTGACAGCCAAGAGGATGCAAGGCAGAGCAGGGAGAGATGATTCAGTTCTTCAAAAGACTAAAAAACACCTGCTAGCTGCCTTGCACACACCAAAATAATGCTATTTTATCATGGAAGTAGGCTCCTGAAAAGATCCTCAAAAGATGTACTTTGAATGAGGAAAAATCTTTAATTTTCTTCTCAAACTTTTTTTTTTCCTAATTTTATTGTTTTGTGTTTTAATATGCTTTGTGGCTTAATTTAACCATTATGAAATGAAACACCTGACTTTGAAAATGTGAAAACAATTTTACAACCTCATTTTTTTCTCATCGTGCTTTATTAGTCAAATTCAGCGTGAAGCTGTGAATGACAAGTAGTCTCACATCTACCTTGGGGGTGGGAGAGAGGAAGAGAAGAGAGAGAAGAAGCAAAATAAGGAAATCATGAAAGTGTCTACAGAGAGCTATAAAGGCATTAGTGTCATGTTAGGGAACAGGGAAGTGTTGCTCCCCACCTCTTCTGATACAAGAATTAAGTGGTATCAAATGGTATTAGCAGTTCAAAACAAGAAAGGCAGCTTTTCTCATGCAGCTTGCTACTAACATTTATATCTCCTTGCCATGAACCTTGTGAATTTTTTAATTTTAGCTTTACGAGAACTCAAAAGGTACCAGGACAAAGTCATAGAGGAAAAATACACAAAGCATTATTAAATACAAACAAACCACTTTTGATCTTTTCCCCTAATTGACTGGGTGCCAGGAGATTATTCCAAAAAGCACTGTGACATTTTCATCCATGTAAGTGTGCCATTCCCTAGGCAGTACTGCTAGACACTAACATCAGCCACCCAGTTAGATGGATCTCCAAGAGGAGCAATCTCTTTACTTTTGCACCTATGTCCATAAGGAGGTTAAGGAAATATTTGTTGTAAGATACCAACCCACCTAGATTCCCCATTACTGTGGATTACTATCCTGGACCACGCTCATTTCCCATTTCTCATTTATTTTTTACATAACTGATACAAAAGCAGATATCTTCACCAAATAATTATACTGGCTTTGCAAAACTGCATTCCCCTTGATGAAGGCAGTTTAGATACTATGGCATTCAAATATATTCTTGAAACATGTCCTGGTAAAAATGCAAGCACAAGCACTCTCATTTATCAGGACAAACTGAATGACTGCGTGCACAGTTCTGGAGCACAAGTGCACCAAAGCCACACATGCTACTGCTTGCAGACAGAAAGGAATATGGAGTAATCTTGGAGCCACCTCCATCACCGAGTGTGAATTACAACATTGTAAATCAAGTTTTCATCAGGCCCAACTTTGCACATCTTTAAATGTTTTAGGGCAAATAGTTATTTGCACTTAATGTGTTCAGGCACATTTGCATAACTATTGCATCAGAAATTCAGCAGACTGACAATATGCTTTGGACTTAATAGAAAAGGGTAGATATTTCCTAAGAACTTAATAAAAGCTTTTTAAAAAGGTAGCTAACATAAAACTCACATACACCAGTTTCAGCGATAGCGCAAATTAAAAATTCCGAACATCTCAAGAAGTAAAGAAAGAATCCAAAGTCAGGGATTTAGACCTAACATACTTCATCTTGACATGCAAAATGGCTTCTATTATGTTGCTCTGTAATCTTGAAGTTCAACTACAACAACACAAATCCTAGACAGCAGCTGGAAGTAGGCAGCATATATCCCTGCAAGCTCTTTGGACTTTACTCCAAACCTACTCCTTATGTGCAGAAGCAGAAGGCAGAAAGAGATGTGATTTATTCCTAACAGTTTGCAGATCTATTAATTCTTACTAACCAATCATATTACCCGAAAAGCTATGTTTAGTATCTTAAACAGTATCAAAATGCTTCCTTACTTCAGGGCTTATAAGCAGGGCACTACCATCATACAAAGATCTGAGAGAAAAGCAGAAAGATGCTGCAATGGGCACGAAATTTATACAAGTGATTGCAATTTGCACTACAAAAAAGAGGCTCAGCATAACAGTGAAAGATTAGAGGAGCATCTCATTGTGATTTTTGATAGAATAAGAAATACTTAGTGTTCAATCAGATATCTTTACTGTAATGCGAAAGAATGTAACACAAAGGCGCAGAATCTCCCACTATTCAGACGAACACACAAAGGTTAGAAAGAAAATTATATTTCTATTTTTGGTCTCTGTGACGTTGAGTACATGAGGTGCATGTAAGCCTAACAACTACTATTTACTGATTGCAAACATTTATCAGGCATGCTGACAAACTCTTCATTGTGGCTCTGCAGAGACAATGCCATGAAGGAGATTGTGTGAGAAGGAAAAGCTGGAACAAGTGAACCGAGAGAAGAATCACCAAGGTAAAAAGGATGTTAGCACATTCCAATATGTTCTATCTGAGCCTGTTATCATAGATGCAGGTGTAGGCACTTTCACACCCCAAAAAATAGTGGTGAGTGGAAACTCGCCATGGGAAAAACCAGCCAGCCCTTACTCCTGAGGGCCCTATGGAATGACACCAACCAAACTGTCTTTGGAAGTTCACAGGTTGGACACTCCTCCTCTAGGCAATTGATTTTCAACCTCACAGCAAGAATTTATTTTTTTCTTTTTTTTAAAAACTGCTTTAATATAGTGGCTACACTGGAGATAGCAAGACTGGGTTGCTTGGGGCTCCTTTAGGGCCTCACAGTTCTGCCTCACTGTCTGAGCTGTACTCAAACCTGACAGGAGACTCTAGTTCCAGCCAGCCCATAGAGAAACCTCTAAAGGACACAGTGCCCCACTACATCTTGAGGCCAAAGTCAAATGCCACAACAGCACAAGGCACAAGTGAAATTAAATTGCAGTCCCTCACTCTGAAACTTTACCATCAGACAAATGACATCACCACAAATTAGTCACTGTGGATGTATATAATTAAGTCAAGGTCAATTTTCTCAGCATTGGGTTTTCTAGCTAAGCATAGCATTGTGATTAAAATAAGATTCATAGATTTCTATAATTCAATATTTCAAATTACAGTTTTTACTGATGTGTCATTAAAAGACACATTAATACTGTGCAAAAATGGCTACAAATTCAGGTCCATCTTCTAGGTTTCTAGCCTAAGAGGTATGAGGGCTTGCTGGAAGTAGTACTTGACTAACAAGTCCTTTTTTCAGCATCTAGCTTATAGAGAAGCCACCCCAGAAAGTGCCTAAGGACCTGGACTAGGAATCTGGCCATCTGGGTCTGTCAGATTTCCTGTGTGAATTCAGGCAAGTCATCTAATGTCAAGGGATGAAAAATATGTAGAGTAAAATTATTAACAAAGTTAAGTGACTTTTATGGGCAACTGGACCCTGACAGTCTTACGAAATCCCACAAGGTACAAGACTCTTTTGTAACCCTCCAGAGAGAGAGAGATTAATTCTCCATCGCTGCAATAAGAATCATGCATCCTCTGCCTTAACCTCTGTTTGGCTTCAGACAACTGTCTTTGACATGCTGACTATTCCTTGCAGGATGCAATAGGCAAGTCTGAAGGTCTCGGCAGACCAGAGGGGAAATATTGTTACTGAACTGAAATCATAAAATACCATCATCACAACCACTGTCCCCAGCCCCCAGTGAGGGCACAGGTAAGTAGGAACTTTCAGCACCTTGCAGTAACATTCATCACTGCCCAAACTCAACTTCTTAAAAATGAAATCTGGAGCTGGAATAGTGTCAGACAAGTAAATAGCCATCACTGGCATATTTTGTGTTCTGGAACAGATCTCTTCAAGTTAAAAAACAAAATAAGCTTATGCTGGTTGGCATAGCAAAGTCAATTCATCTGCTCAGAAGTAGTCTGTGAGCAACACTTTGACCATCTCAGCTGTCTGACAGAGATTCTACCCCTTCCTCTCTGATGCTGAGCTTACTTACTCATGTCAATTCATTTTTAATTAGACTATAGACTAATACAATTTCTAATTATTGTAGGCCACCAATGCAAATCCTCAATACCACGATCTTTTGTGATAAAAGCATATGTAATCTCAACTTTACACTGAATTCCCAAGGAACGTAAAACCTTGCTCAGTCTCCTGTTTTCTCCTCAGCTCCATAACTTTCAGGTGTATGTTAAAACCATTTCAGTTCCAGGGGAAAATCCTCGTAAAGTCTTCTGTTCATTGGTATGGAATCACTTTGTAGTGTAAAGGCAAACTCAGCTCTCTGCCAAGGGAGAAAAGAGAGAGAGAGGGGGGCCACATTCATCATGTTGCCAGATGGCCGAGACAGGAGATGCTACACTAAAAAGCTAATGCAAGAAGCTGCCCAGAACCAGAGAAAACAAAAGGGAGCAGTGTGACCCACAGATCATTGCAAGGTTCCCCAGAGCTGGCAGACCAGAGGGGAAAAAGGCAGCAAGAGATAACAAATCCTTTTCTTTCACAGGTAAAATTACAGGCAACAGTTGAATCAGTTTGTTGCTGCCAGAACAGGGGAGACCTCACTAACTTGCTTTCCACTACAACTCCTTCCTCACCTCTGTTTCCCAGGCACTTCTTGTCCCTTGCTGATACCCAATGGTGCTCATCAGACTGGATTCCCATGACCCATCCTCTCTCTTTTTGTCATAAAATCAGTGAACTGAATGTGCCTGCAAATGAGATCTGAACAGTGTCTGAGTTTCCAGACACAAAGTAAGTGACAGCAGTATGCAGCTAGAAACAGGGAAGAGGAGACAGCAAGGATTCCTTGCTTCAGCCACTGTGGTCTACCAGATTCAGTCAAGATACCTCATGCAATTTTAAGTTACTTGAAACTACTCAAGCTTCTAGAATATAAATTGCCTTTCACAAGAACAACCTGAGAAGCCCTCTGTGTAACTTTTTGCATTAGTAGTACATTCCAGAATTGGACGCGAGAATGCATTTTTAGAAGATTGCAGCACTACTGGATTGCAGAAAAAACTATTCCTCTGAAAAAGAATACAGAAAATCTTCCTGTAGTTATGAAAGGCAATCCATTTGTCATTGTTCAATAGAGATGCAAAGCTGGTTTTTTATTGAGAATTACTAACATCTTTATTTCTATATATACAGAAAAGCTCTATTTTTCTCAATACTCACAAAAACTCCTCAGGAATGAGATCTCATGGAAGGAATTGCATGAATGACTCCCTACCTTTCCCAGAAAAGTGGAATGCTAACAGGGTAATAAGAATGCTAATAGGTCTCAAGCACTGAAGAAATGATCACAGCTAATGAAGAAGGACTGTTCTAGGAGAGGAAGGCAATTCAGAGAAGACTTCAAAGTGACTTCCTGCAGTTCCCAATACTATTAAGGGATGATAAAAAAGAAACTTGAGTAAAGATAAGACAGATGAAACAAAGAGGGTGAAGATTAAAGAGCTGCTAGGAACGGAAAGGACAGAAGTTAAAAGCTAAAAGAAAAGTGATTATCTAAATTTCTTAATGCACAAAGTACCGGGAGATGTACTGAAAGAAGATGTGTCAGTCGTTCCAAGAGACACCACCATTGCTGTGCTTGCACAAGAACCAAACTCATTACGAGATGGAATTACCATTAGGAAGAGGACGGAGGAAGCACCCACAGGCTTTTTCCTGTTCGGCTCGGCTCGGCCAGTAGGTGTCACAGCAGTCAATGTTATCGGTGCACTGCGATTCCAGGCCACAGAGGTGTCTGGTTTGGAGAACGCTAAATTACGGTACTTAAAATAAATCGGGTTTAATTAAAATTAAATTAAAAAAAAAAAGGAAAAGAAAAAAAGAAAATAAGTCATTAGTCGTTTCTATGACTTTCTATCAGATATTTCAAGTATCCTTAAAGAGTTTGGAAAAAACGCAAACCAAACAGATTGCCAAACATGTCAGCAAATACCACAACTCTTACACCTACACTTAGGGCTTTAGTGAGGCACTAAACACTCCGTGCTGGCACAGGCAAAAAGAACAGAGACGCTTACTGCCCCCTCCCCAGTAGTATTAGCCAGCCTAACCAGCACACAAGGCTGAGGTTTGTTCCCAGACGTGCCTGGTCTGAGAACTACAACTAGCAAACGTCAGGCTGTCACAACATAAAGCCAGTGCACTACCAGTTGCAGAAGCAAGAGAATTTTAAATCAATTTTTTAAATTCTCTACTTCAAAAGAAATGGAGAACAAATAGATCTAAGAGAGCTCTCTGGGTTTAGCTTTTTTCCTGGTGTGAATGCTCCAGCAGCAAAACTTCAGGCTGAATGTGTTCTGCCCTTCCCTAGCACTAAGGGAAGCAGATGGGCTCTAATCATGCTCTGATACAGCAAAGAGAAGAAAAGCATATGATGGCATCCCCCATCATGAGTCTGCCTTTATGCTTGGCAGTCAGCTGTGCACATATAAAGCAATCATGACTTTGTTTGGCATTTCCTCTGGAACATATGGTGATTTACTATGCAGTTTCCAGCCTGTATTAACACTGTTTTGAATTGCACTTAAATCCTTCTTTACTACATACACAAACATAAATACATGTGTTTTATGTTTAGGGTCATGTCTACCTGATAGCAGAAGAATCCTACCAATAGCTATACAGCAGCTGCTAAAAGCCCTCCTGTCCTCAGAGACCAGAGATTTCAGTGGGAGGAAAGGGCTTTGTATTTTGGGGAAGACCATGGTAACTTGCTACAAAGCAAGACAGCTTTAAACAGACCACCTGTGCCCAGAGGACTCCCACTGCCTGGCTGAGCACACCAAATGGTTTCTGTTTATCAGCATCCAATCCTGCTGTATCCCTTTCTGCCTAGTCCCACTGAGTAGTGGGTTGCATAATGATCCAAAAATAGACCACTAAAATATGAAAATTGTTAGACATACTTAATAATAATCCCTGCGGCTAAATTTTTCATAGCAGGCAATTGGCTGGCAGGTTACGCAATTTAGCATCCAAGATGTGAGTCAGAGCAAAAAAAAGGAAGCTATAAGAATATCAGTTAAAAAAGCCCCATAGATTTAGGCACTGATCTCAGTGCATTACCAAGACACATCGACTGTGACAAATGGGTCTTCAAAACCTGTGCAACTTTGGAACAAGTGACACTTTTCTCACCAGTAATTGAAGAGACCATCCAATAATTAATCTTGTCATGCAATAAAATACACTTTTTTTTTTAAGTAACATTAATATGAAGAAATTAAGTTAGATTTAGCAGAGTCTGGGATTTCACTCAAAGTTTGTAAATAAAAAGATTAGAAAAAATAACATGTTCTATGAAACACCAGGATTGGAATATTCTTTTATGATTACGTTTTTCTTAAAACAAAAAAAGGCAACCCATTGCATTGCCACAGTGTTTTCTCCTGATCTTTACATACTTATATTTGCAACACTCTAGAAACGCTTAAAAGAGAAAACATGTTTTGCCTTTTAAAGGAGAGAAGCAATTCCAGTGAACAACCCAAGTAAAGGGCTACTTCACTCCTAGGGAAAATAACCATACTGCCCACAAGATGCATCTCATCAAGAAATGTGTTTAGATAAAATATTAGATGGGGCTCTACTTCACCTTGCTTGTAAGAAGCTGTTGCCATTTGCTGTTCTCGGTGCATAAGGTCCACCTTTTTTAACACAGACACACTTAAAAAACCCTCTCAAAATAAACTAGTATACTGAATATACGTCTACTTCTTCAAGGAAAAGAGATGAGAAAGAATAAACTGCGTATGACAGATGTTCAGATGCTAATGGTTTTGGTTTATGTTTCACCAGGAGACACTGGGAAAACATGGTGATAAAGGCACAAAGAGAGCCTGTGTAAACCTGAATAGAAAAAGAAAAAAAAAAGGTACATATTTTAGTGGCACAAGAACTAAAACTAATCAGGTAAATACAGGTTATTAATAGCCAAAAAAAGAGCCTGAAAAAGTATCACACAAGAAAGAAGTCTGCCTTTAAACATTTAATCTTACAGTGCATTAAGCAAGCCAGATAAGAAGCACTCATGATTACTCAAGGTACTTTGGTGAATGGCTCGCTCACCCGAAGCTCTCACGGTTCTGCTAAAAGCTGCTGACTACTGGCTTCAAGATCTGAGAAAACCTGCTAAGGTCCAAGAATGACATTAACAAGAGTGCTTCAAAGTATCACATACAGTCATCAAAACCTTGATTTCCAACAATGGTCTTATCAAAACAGGTTTATCAGTTAAAATTAGACTATTGTTGTTTTCCAAAGCCCCTGCTCCAATCTCACCTAATGCCACACAGATGCAGATCCCTATTTAAAGGGGTAAGAAAAAACTTTTGTGTTCTGCCCTAAATTACAAGCTTTCTAGAGCCTTGTAACTCAGGCTCTCACAATGTAACTGATGCCAGGTTGTAGAGGAGAGATGTTCTCTGGAAAGCACACGTTTCAAGGGAAATCAAAGTGGGAGCTCCTGCCTGGGTGGCAGCACTAGAATCATAATCAAGGAAATAAAAGGAGTTTGATGGCACCCTAACAAGCAGGAGTCAATGTATTTCATGCTTGTCTGCCATCAGGAAAGGCAGAGATGCTTTACCAGTGCCCAATAAAAAGAGCAGTTTAATTTCCAATGTCTAGCAAGCAGCTTGTTCCAAATCTGTTGTTTGCTTCATTGGAGTATAAAACAAAATCAAAATTAAATCATTTGTCTGTTTCTCTAAATCATTTAGGATATCTAAAGGCAATTGAAGCTTTTTAATAAGAAACAAAGAATATTTATATTGCAAAACAATCTTAAACAATTAATATTACACTACTAAAGTGTTACTTTTTTTCTGCACTAAAGGCAAATTACAATATCAATACCTTAAAAAAAAAAAAAAAGGTAAGCTTTCTAATGCAATGATGACTAGCATGTCCTATACAGGAATAGCCAAATAACAACTAACATTAGCTTGCTTTACATTAAAATGGTCATTTGTCTATCTTATTATTGCTATTGTGGTATTAAAAGACTTCTTCAAACTCTGTTGCTATCTGCTCACTCTTGCCTGCAGAACTGATTCAGCATTTACAAAATAAAAAGATTAGAAACCTCGGGTTAAAGAAAGATTGGGAATTTCTTCAGTAAGTGTGTTCTTCACTGGTGTCAGATCCATTTCAGGAGGCTCCTAGCCATAAGAAATATTCCTATTTGTTGCACAACTCCATGAACCACAAAATACCCTGCCCTGAACTGTACTGCATTTCAAACCAAGAGTTTATGGTTTGAACAATTAGCACTAGAAACCCCCAAATAGCTCAGAAGAACAGTAATCATTTGTAAAAATCTTATTTTCTTCCAGATCAATGAACTTCAACCCTTCTACAGTAAAATTATCAATATTCAGTGTCGAACTGCCCTTTCGGGATATCCCCATACTATGTATGCAAGATGGCCTTGGACTGGAGCATGAAAGTTGTCTTCTCTGCTACTACCCAGCAGGCTCTACCTGGTCTTCACTGCATCCNTGTTGTCTTCTCTGCTCCTACCCAGCCCCATGTCACCAGCAGACTCTACCTGGTCTTCACTGCATCCCTGAGAGGGGACACACAGCCACAGAAACCACCATCCCTTGGCAGCTAAGGCAATTTAGTCTTTATTAACACACTGTTTGTCCATACTATGCACACTCCCACAACACAATGCAGTCTATGGAAGGGGTCCTGCCTAGCTCTGCTACCTGCCAGCATCACTTCAGGCAAGGTGAGGGAATTGAAGAAAGAAATCAGAACCAGGAAAGATGCAGGTCTCTGAGAGGTCAGCCTTCCTTATCTGACTCCTTAGGCTCATCAAAGGCTGTACACGAAAAGTCAACCACTACTGACCTTTAGGTGCTTTTCCCAGCAGACCTGTTTGCTCATATGGAGCAGAACAACTTTTCTCCCTGGTTTCTCAGGCTCTTGGCTACAGCACTGTCTCCTGAGAAGGTGCTGTCACAACTCAGAATACAACATGGATCACAGAGAATGACATGTACCCGTTGCCTGAACAGACACAGTGGTGCTGGTGAGTAGAACAGAACAAATCAGAGTAAGTCTCGAAGGAAAACATGACCTGGGCATCATGCTTGGGCAGGGGTAGGCAGCGTGCATGGAGTGCAGAGCCAGTCTCACAGTTGCTAAGCGAGTATGGGTAGTCTGAGCAACCCACAGTTGGCACTCACCCAGCAACCGTGGAGCAGCAGTTTGATCACATGTCTTCTCTCTAAGGTGGGAGGGCTGCAGGATGCAAGTGTTATATCTATTCTGGTCCCTAAAGCAGCTTTGTCACTTATGTTCGTATGAGAGGAACAGGAGCAGCAGGATCAATGTTGCACCATTGGGATTACCATGAGGAATTAAGATTGCTTTTGATGATCACCATGGCAGAGGCCTCAGCAGCATGACCTGTCCAGTGGGAGAAATAGGCTTCATATCCATGTCACAAAGCTTTTGAAGTGGCATTTTTTACAATGAGTGTGGTAAAACACTGGAATAGATTTCCCAGTGAGGTGGTGGATGCCCCCTCCCTGAAAACATTCAAAGTCAGTTGAATGGGAGTCTGAGCAACCTGATCTAGTTGAAGAGGTCCTTGTTCACTGCAGTGGGGGTCACACTAGATGACCTTTAAAGGTCCTTTCCAACATACACTATTCTATGAATCTGTGTCAAGTGCCCCTGGTTCAAGGATGCTTGTGGTAGCAGTAAGACATGATGCAGCATGTCAGGCTTCCTAGAAGGCACTGTGTTGGTAGGGTTAGACTACGGTACTAGAGCAACCTTGGATACTAGGTCATCTAGACAGCTGAGAAAGGACCTCAGGTGCAGGAAGGTCACTAGAAGATGCTCCTGACTTCTTCATCTCCTTCTGCTGGTTGTTTTAGTAGTATTCCTCAGGGATCGTGGAACTGTAGGTGTTGCTATATTGCAACTTCTGTTGTCAAAAAGGGGTGTCAAATGGTATCATCTGAAGAGTTTCTTTAGGGGCCAGCTAGGGGAGAAGTTGGTAAGACAATCTGAGGTTGCCCTTTATTGTTTTTATTGTGTTCACCTGGTCTAGGAAAACACTGAAACACTGAGATATCTCTGTCCCCAATCACAAACTGCTGTCCTATAGCCTTGTGGATCACACAGCACCAGCTGCTCCATTCATGCAGGGGTTTTTTTTTCACTCATCTCCATGGAGAGATATTAGATGCTACACTCCTCTCCTGCCTCCTTCTTTGTTTAACTTGCTTATCTATTGAGAGGCTCTCTTGGTACGTGCAGCATTCAACAAGGGAAGAGGGACAAGCTTGTGTTCCAAGTACCATTTTTCTAGTCTCTTGACAACCTTGTCCTCTTTTTTCCCACTCAGTTGCTTCCTTTAGCACATCTGTATACACTACTAAATATTTATAGGGTGGCTTATGTTTCAAAGCAGACATAAGGCCTTTTGCAAGACTGCAGCACAAAATTAGTTTCCTTTTCCACTACACAAGGCATAATTCAACACATGTATAACATATATAACATATATATAATTCAACAATATAGCAAGTCACTGAATCATCTACATTTCAGTTTCACTTCACATAAGGTCAATAAATTATTCAATATCTTATTAAAAAAAAAAGAAATATAGTCTCATATGAGATCTTTGGATGAAGTTCTCCATTTGTATACCTTAAAATGTTTAGTAAGGAAATTTCGACATGTAATAAAATGACAATATTATTAAAGGTAATCTGGTAAGGGCCTTATAATTCTACAAAGTGTGCATTTCTGAACAGCCCTCTGAAGTGAATGATGGGGTTTGGAAAATCTTACTGATTGGAAAATGTGGTGAAACAAGCAATATGCAATATTTAATGACAGATTTTCAGAGAGCATACTAAGAAACACCCTGTCAGTATTTCTGAAGTTACGCCTTCACATCACTAACAAATACGCTAGATATAAAAATAACATAGCAGTTACAAATCTAGACAAACTTGCATGAATTTTGGAAATATATTACAAACTAGAAGCCACGAGTTTTCCAAACTCCTTTCATGGCTGCATCTGTCTTGCAGGATGGTTTGGGTACAAATGATGAGGGTCATTTACAAACTATTTTGATTGTCAAACACAAATGGCCATTTTCAAGGTTGCTGACAAAGACCATCATAATGCTTTTAAGTTAAAGGATATAACTGATCCAAAATGACATTCCAAATAAAAGCTTTTAATTATTACTTTTTACGTTCACTCCAAAGAATTTCCCATTGGACTAAATGTGTATCTCCTCTTTCAGAAAGGGTACAGGATAATTGCTGACAGCATGTAAGCCACTGAAACTTTTACTCCTACAATACTTGCTGTCTGAGCAACTTGAAAAATGCAGACAAGGAAAATCAAGAGTTAGTGTTTCTAGACTATACAGAATTTCTAATACCAAAGCCAATATTTGTTAGAGCTAACACTGTTTTCTTCCTCTGCCATTGCTTTGTATCTTAATGTGAGCAAAGGTTACAGCATCCTCATATTTCCACTCTAGCCTAAACCATCTGATCAAGTATGTGATGGAAGTCAACATCAATTTTGTATTCATTAATCAAGATAATAACTGGCCATAAATAACATCTTTCCAGTTACTATGAAGTAACAGCAAAACCCTGAAAAACAACAAATTGCACATCTCTCCACTTAGAGGAAGACTGCAACATGCCTCACTTCTGCAGAAGTCCAAAGAATGCTGGAGTTTACATGACATGGAAATTTTTTACAAAAATAAGGCATCAACCTTAAAGATGGGAGACATGGGTGTATCTATTCTGGTCAACCTGGGTACACTATTAGCCCTTTATAAGTCCTAAGACTTTGTGGGTATTTTGGGAGGGTTTGGGTTTTTTTAAGAATCAAGGTAAAAAAGAAGGTTCCAAAAGGGGAACATAATTCTGTATTTTCACACAAACACAAAGCTTACAAAGTGTATCATCTAATGAGTTACAATATTATTGTGGCAGAAATTTTCTTGGATTCTCTGATGCCAGCTGTGTAAATGAATCATGAAAAAATTTTGTTGTGTAGGTATTTATTACAGAGCATATGAGAGAAATGACCAACCATGAAGTAGATCAGAATGCTGGAAGCACATCCTCTGAAATTTTAAGATGGAGGCATAGTACCTTTAGATGAATTGCAAGGCAAAGCCAGGTTGGGGAGTGCTGGGGAACTGGTGTAGATGGGGTTTGCCAAAGCCACGAAGACCTGGAACAATGCACATATGGAGTGTTTGCTTTCTGTATTTGGAAAAGCCCCCAGGATGTGGTGACAAAATTAAGAAACACATAAGGATATGATAATAAAGGCACATAGTATTCAAGTCCAAATACTACTTTAATTGGGTGTTGGGTTTTTATATTGAAAATGCTGTACTACCTAAAACTTGATATAGCAGACTTAGCTCCTGATAAACACCTGGTGTATGCAGTCTCACAGCTGCATAGAGCAACAATGGATTTGGATCTGTGGTTACTGAAGATGTCCAGCTGCACAGCTGTTTGCAGACACTGCAATTCCTATTCCAAGTTCTATATGGACAGCATTTTGGGACACTAAGTATACTCAGAGCAGCCTACCACTGTATGCTCCTGCTTCAGTTGAGGGAGATATTACTGAACACAGCGTTATGTGCCTATATATATATTTATACACACACACACAAGATGCTGAAGTTCAGAACCCATTTTGTAATGTGATAGGACAAAGAGAAAATGAATGGGAACCAAAAATAAAGCTATTAAAATAGGCAGAATATTAATATTGACAGTGCTTTCAAGTGAAGTTGAGTGTAAGACCCCTCTGCAGTCTGCTAATTTAGAAAAATTACTCTAAAAACACTTAGTACATTCATTTGCATAGGGATTTAATATTCTACATCAGTGTCAAGTATCACATTTCTGTTTGAAAATCTGAATCCAAACAGGTGCTTGACATAACAGTGTGCTTCCTTTTGAGGAAGGAATCATACGGTCTGAAGACAAACCCAGTTGCTGGCTGTAAAAATAATACTACATTAAGAGAGGCTGATTTGTGATCCTACTCTCAGTGTATTTCTCAAAGTAAGTTCTTTAACCAAGCCACAGCCCAAAACAATGCCCTCCTTTAACAATCTACTTTAGCCAGTAGTCGGTAGCTACAGTTATAGCAGGCAATTGGCAAAGTGCCCTATCAAGTTTTGTTTGCAATTGCTTCATTCCCATGCTGGTAAAGTGCACTGGATTTCAAACTCAAAAACTTTCACAAGGCCACACCTAGTAGTTACTCCACTTCACATCCAGCCATCAAACACTTCAATGTCACTCTGGAATGGGCAGCAGCCTGTAAAGCAGGTTGACATTAGACACCATATTACCTGGGCGACTCTCTTGCAGCAGGCTTGAGACTAAGGAATGTGGCACACTCCTGGCTACATTCCCCCAGCGAGATACTTGTTGAAAGGCAACTGAAAGGCTGATTCTCAAGGATGGATGCAGGAAAAACATCAGTTGTCTAAACACGTAAGTTAGTTTTACACAAATAGAGTGTTCACAGATCAAGCTGGGAAACTTCTCTGTTTCACACAAAATCTTAACAGCATTGGTTGCTGTTGTGAGATACTTGTTTTATGCCCATCATGGTGCATAGCAAGTAGCGTCCTTGCAGGGATTGTGGAGACCTGGCTCAGGTACACAGAGAGGAAAAGGACCTCCTTTGTCTCACTGTCCAAGAGCTCACAGTTACAATATTATCAACATGTAAGCAAGAAAACAGAGGACCTGTAGGTAGGGTTTGATCTGGAGCCAGGATCACAAAGGTCTCTACACAACATTAGCAGTAATCTCCATAATTTTATCTTTGTTTTTGTTTTTTTTTCTTTAAAGGGGGCAGTTATTTCAGCATTCACTGGAGACGTGAAGAAAGAACCAATCTGATCACTTAGATTATAAAGTTTCATTGCTCAAGGATGTAGGTTTGCTATTGTAACTCAGCTTCCATATTGCAGAGCTATCTAAATTCCCTCTCCTTCGAGGAGTGCCTTGAACAGACTGAGTGTTTGGATCTGCAGTCCTGTGAGTTCAGCTTTTAGCGACCATAGAGAAGACCAGAAGGTCAAAGCTGTTATGCAGGAAGTCATGCCCTTTTAATAAGTTTGTTCTGAACCCAGCTGCCTCCCAGACCACAGAGATCATTTTTAGAATGGAAAAAAAATTATACAGGAGGGTATTAAGTAACTTTTCTGTCTTTTGCTTGGTTAGTAGTGCTCCACAGTGTATGAAGCGTCAGATTATATCAGAAAATACAAACACCAGGCCACAGACGTTACCAAGACATTGACATAATTAGTGCAGTTATAATACATGGTAGAACATGGCTCATACATGCAAAAAAGCCTAAGAGCATGCATATATCAGAAAGAGAGTGTGATATTGGAATTACTTGAGAGCTTCAGCAATAGGCTGGTCATTTTACATACACACACAGGGATGGCAGGCACCAATAAGAAAACCCATATTTTATTTTTTTAATTAGAAATGTAGAGAGACTTTCAAACTCTGGCCACTCAGTCATGGTAAACAGTAGAAGACAAAATTCAAGCTTTGGAGAAAGGGTAGGAATTCTTTGCATTCCTATGGAACATCCCCTCTTTGCAAGCATGGTGCAAAACAGGACTAAGACACCTCAGTACATTTAAGTGTGAATAGGTGGTAGTGCACCATGAACGTACTGAAAATAAGAATAACACACTGCACAACCACACTACACATATTACACTTCTATTTTTCTAAATCAACACAATAGTAAGAAAAACTTGGGATTAATCCTTCCTACTGTAAAAATACTAGTGTGAATTTCACTGTTTTCACAATGAAGACTAGATTCTCAGGCTGTGTAAGAGCAGTTGTCTTTTGGATTATCATCTTCTGTCCCTGGTGCTGGGCCAACATTCAGAATTTCCTCAGTTCCTAGGAAATTCATTTTCTTTTTTAAAAAGTCTTGGGGAAGCTATTCTAGGGAATCCTCATCCACTCTAAGTAACCTTTCTCTATATTAAAATTATTTTTATGCTTTAGTCTACATGTGTGGAGGACAGTAAAAATCAAAGTAATGCATTTTCTTTTGTTGGGATAAACAAGCTGGTTTGGATGGTTGTGCATGTAAGAATGAGACAAACCCCTTTTTTAATGTTAATTTTCTATTACTCATCAGAAAACAGCTTCAGAAAACCCATATGTGGGGGGGGTTTTAAGGATTAAAATAGTGTGAAACCAAAATTTTATTTAATTCACCTTCAACCTTGTAAACTGTATTTTTCTTCTACTCAGAATAGCTTTTGGATATATGGAAAAACTTTATGAATGCTCTATAGATTTTGAAAAGGTCAGAATTTAATTTTATTTATATTTAAGGCTGTGTATTTTATGGGTCATTGAGGAAAAAAATCTCTTTCAAAAACAATTCAAGCAGGTCTCCTCAAATTGTGATAAAACAAAGTATCAATTCAGTTTCTGGATTAATGAATGAAGTGCTTAACCTCAATTTCTGGTTGACCAGAACTCATCCCACTTACTGCATTTTTTTTCCAAGTACTGACATATAATTGGAATGTCTTTCACTGACATAATATTGACATAGTTTTCCATACTTAGATAACAAATTGGGAAATATCTAAAATTCTGCTTTTATAAATTCAGTCTGTACAAATTTAATCTCTAATTCAGAGATCAGAATGCAAATGACAGCTAAATATTTAGTGAACAATGTAGGAAAACCTATAAATCTATGATCGCACAGAACAGGAAATATTCTCTTAATGAAGATACTTCAAGGCAGTTATGGTTTTTGTATCAGCTTCATAAAAGAATCATATTCTTCCATTTAAAGGTGAATTGTAATTCAAAATTCATCCTCACCAGCATCAATTTATTTTATTGACAATTTTTAATACCTACTGATGACTAAGTTACTTTTAATGGGATTTACTAGTGAATGGCCTGTCAGAATCTCAACAACTTAATATTCCTTTGGGGAAATACACATCTTTTTTCATATGGTATACTAAGTTACTTCTTTATAATAATTGTACAGATATTATATTTGAGCACATAAATGCATGAGAAATTACTCATTATTCATAGTAGGAGAAGGCTCTCAAACACATGATGAATTCATTAAATCAGTTTAGAAGGGATTAGTCATTTAAGAGCATTTTAAATAAGCATTTTCCTACTTAGCCACATAGCTTAATCTAAGTTACAGCTACATTTACATGAAAACGTATCATGTAGTGAATAAAAGCAACAGAACCGTTGTGTTGCCCATTTTGGGTATATCTGGCAAGGACTTGATAGCAAGAGGGGCTGCAGAGGTGGCTTCTGTGAGAAGGCACCAGAAATGTCCCCACGTTGGACAGAGCAAGTTCTAGTTGGCTCCAAGACAGACCCACTGAAGGCCAGAGCTGAGCCAACCAGCGATGTTAGTAGCACCTCTGTGATAATATATCCAAGAAAGAGTAAAAAACACTGCACTACAGCAGCTGAGAAAGAGAAGTGAGAATATGTGAAAGAAACAGCTCTGCAGACACCAAGGACAGAGAAGAAGGAGGTGGAGGAGAGGCTGCTGGAGCAGAGATTTTCCTGCCAGCCATGGTGACACCCGTAGTGAAGACTGATGGTGAAGGTTGTCCCCCTGCAGCTCATGGATGCCCATGGTGGAGCAGATATCCACCCGCAGGCCATTGAGAGGAGCACATGAAGGAGCAGCTCTTCTGGCCAGGATCTGTGGTTCCCCTGGGGACCCACACTGGAGCAGGCTGTTCCTGAAAGACTTCTGCCCATGGAACAGGCCCATGCTGGAGCAATTCTTGGAGAACTGTTGTCTGTGGGAAGGACTCTCATTGGACAAGTTTGTGAAGAACTGTCTCCCATAAGAGGGACCTCATATTGGAGCAGGGGAAGAGTGTGAAAAGCAAGGAATGGCAGAGACCAAGCATTATGAACTGACCACAACACCCATTACCTAACTCCCTGTACTGCTCAGGGGAAGGAGACCAAAGAATTGAGAGTAAATTTGTGCCTGGAAAAAGGGAAGGAATAGGGGAAAGGTGTTTTTAGACTTTTTAGCTATTTGTCATTATCCTACTCTGACTAATTGGTAGTAAATTAAATAATTTCCTTAAGTCAAGTTCGTTTTGACAATGATGGCAATTGGCAAGTTATCTCCTTGTCCTTCTCGACTCATGAGGTTTTCATCTTATTTTTCTCCTCCTGTCCTGTTGAGAAGGGGAAGTGATAGAGAAGCTTAGGGGTCACTGGCAACCAGCCAAGGTCAATTCACCAGTGTCTTAGAACATCTTAGCTAATTATCTCTTCTATTGCACATATACATCCCCACTATGTAAACTATTTGTCTGTAGCCAGATCTTTCTCTGTATAAGGATAGGAGCCTAAGGCTCAAGGCCATATACATTAAATAGAACAGAAATAAGTTTAGAATTGGAAAGTTTTGGAAAATAAGCTTTAAGATGATGCTTCAGAAAGGTGATGGAGTTACTTTGGGTTGAACACAATCACGTATTTCAATAGCATTGTAGAAATGTGAATGTTAAATGCTTACAGTTTGTGAAATCCTCTCCAAGTCTGGATATTAAGGCTTTACCAGAAGGGGTCCAACAAACTGCAGGGAAGGAGAAGGAAGAAATCCAAGGCCATGTATTCCTAAGAGCATGGGGCTTCAACTCATTGACAGATATATCACTAAAGTATTCATAGAAGATGTGCAAACCTAACAATACACAACATGCCTCAGAGAACTTTACGTAAAGCTAAACAGTTCTCTGTTGGAAACAGATAAAAGTTAAGATGTCCAAGGCCAGAGAAAAGATGCAAACATGTAATAAGGAATCTACTAATGATAAAACAGAATCAAATACCTCTTGTTTAGATTAGCATGGAGAAACCATGAATATAATAACATTCAACTCCTTAAACAGCTTTTAAAAAGCAGCATGGGAACAGAGTATGTGTGTTTATCTACATTGGGAAAGGTTTTTTTTTAAGTGACAACTTTGCCTCTTGGACAGCTAGTATGGCATAATTCCCAAGCCACAGGCCCTTCCAGACATCTCATTCATACCCAATGTCCTCAGTTTTCAAAACTGTAAGATGCATGCCAGTCAAACAACAAACCTCTCTTCCCAAAGGATTTTTGGGATTGTTTTTGTGAGTACAAATACAGAAGAGAGAAGCAGACTGTCAGTTTGGCCATTATGAAATCCATCATCAAATGGGACAATATTCTAAAATTAAAACCTTTCTCTTCTCAGTGTAGGAAGGCTTTGTTAAAACCTTCCAGCAATTCAGCCTTTTGCATATCAGAAAGAATTCTGGGATAACATTTTGAACTGCTATCATGAAAAAGAATTGGAAAACTTGTCATGTGGAAAGGCCATGGACCGCTCTCTGAAAACAGCCTGCTGTCAAAGCCCCCTGAGATTTAAAATCTGGGCTTGAAGCACTCCTAGCTGAAATGTATGATTTGAGAGAGGTTCTCTCTCTAGATAGAGCTTACACTATAAAAAGAAGAAAGATTAAGCTAATTCTGAAGAGGAAAGAACAATTATATTTTAAAATTACTTTTCAAAAGAGATGGTGGGAGTCCTGTCCATTGGCACAGTTGGAATACCATAGAATAAACACACCACTACATGTACAAAAGCAAGTAATCTTACACCAGCAAGGAGTGAGACTGTTACAATCACTGCTCTCTCAAGAAATATGTTCTAACTAGGAGGTTTGGCTCTAAATCACTAAATCATGCTTGAGTTGTAAAAGTGCAGAATGTTCTTTGCAATTTCTTTCAGTCTTACAAAATCCCAGTAACGTACCTACATCCTATTGCATTCATTCTTTTATTTCAGGACAGAAATTTCAGCTTCTGGAAAAGATGCTTGTGCTTTCTATCATGATACTCCAAAGTATTCAGAATTAGTCATTTAATCTCCATCCAGGCTAAAATGGCTTCCTAGAGAAACCTCAGCTTAATAAATTATGTATAAGAATTCTCCCTTTTCTGTAGTGTGTGCAATCACTTGAGCTATAACATCATTTATGTCTGCAGCAGAATGAACTGAGCAAATACACTGTGGTACAACCCAGTGTAAGTTAATATTGGTCACAAAACTCATACAAATGGAAAGAAGCAACTGCATAATCAGAACACTTGCAAGTGCTGCCGAAGGCCTTTCACACTCCTGAAGAAGGTGCCACCAAACTTGCACCTCTTCACAAGTAAAAGACAACAACAGGTAGCTATTATGCAAGTTTTTCTCTTCTTGTGCTTCTACCAACCTGGAGCTGTGAAATCCAACCAAGATATCCAGAAGTGTTCAAATATTTGGAGGGGAAAACCAGACCTCCATCCAGCTTGTGAATCCTGTTGCCCTCCAAACCAGCAATACTTCTTTCGTCTAACATATCCTCCACAGGGGTGTTTGTCACTTGACTATTCCAAATACCCCTGGTTCCTCTCTGAGATTCCAAAAATTAGGAGAAACATCAGGTTAACCTGCTTTAATTTTACAACAACACTATTACAGCAGGAAGTGCTCTGAGAAACCCTCTATCAGCTTTCCTTTCAGCTGCAAAGCCCTCAAGTCCAACATACAGCCACCTGCAGCCACAGACTGCAGTTCTTGTGGTGGAAAGATGGAAGATGGTGGAAAGGGAGATACAGCAGATGATTCTCTCCCTGCTCCCATTAAGATGAAAATTTCAATGACTGGCAGTGGAAAGAGTTACTTAGAGGTCTCCTTTCTCTTCCTCTTTAGGAAAAGAAAAAAGTTTTCTAGGTTTGAGCTCCAGTCAGAGGTAACTAGACAACTAACAACTTGAGGAGGGACTTTAGTCACTTAAAGAAACTGCTCAGGGAGTCACCTGAGAGCAAACTGACAGTTTTAGGAAAGAAGATATTTCACTGGTGTTTGTTGAGAAAGTGAGTAAAAGGAAACTGTTTTCAAAGCACAGACAGGGACACGCCAGGGACAGAGCACTGGAAATTCTTCCCTTGACAACAAAGTCTTTGAACATCATGGGCAGTAACATTTCATAACTGTAGTCCTGCTCTAGGGGAGGCATAAAGGAGAAACACAGACAACGTCCTGGTCTCCCAGCTCAGCTCAAATCACATTCAAGACAAGTATGAAGAACAGCACAAGAAACAGAGGGAAGTTGCTTTTTACTTTGCCTAAATCCAGCTCTAGAATTAACTAAAGTCAAGACCAACTGACCAGTTTTCATACCTTCCAATGCACGTCTGCTTACTTCTGTCACAGTCATTAGCACAGGGAAAGAGCTGGGACAGGGAGCCCCACCTCCATCAGAGATCACTAGAGGAGACTCAGCAGCCAAGGAATATGCAAACATGGTGAAAAAATGGATCAACACTAAAGCTCATTTAAGCTGAGTGAAACTTGGCTACAAAGCACCTTCCACTGTGTAGTGAAGCTCAGTACCATGGACAAGTAAAGGCATATGCACTCTGGTGATGGGGACATCTCAGAGGAATAACCATGTCTAAAAATATATCCATCATCTCTTTCTGGGGAAAAAAAATCCCCAAAGCTGCTTTTCATGCATTTCGAATCTGTATGAATATATTTGGGAATGAATATACAGTATCTACACTTCAATTTGTTGAACACTTTTGAAGCCAGAGATGAAACTGTTTATTGAAATGAAAAGTGTAATTCTGGTATTTATACTCCAAAGGGTATGCAATACATCACAAATGTAACTCACAGAAGGTACTAGTTCATCTGAATTCTACAAAATTCCATTTGCAGAAATAGACCAGGAGAAGTGTTAGAAGTGACTGGCTGGAGAGCTATTTCTATTAAAAAAACCTCACAGATATTTAAGCCAGATTAAATTCTAAACTCTAAAATGTTGCCTTTTAATGTGCATTAACTCAAATCTCTAAAATCTTCTACCTTCCATGCATTTCCAAGAGCATATATTATTCACATTATTTAACATCTGCATTCTGATTGCAATCAGCCTTCTTTCAATAAAATAAATACTGTTACAGTCTGTTAACCTAGAACCATCAAAGTCTCACTTCCATTATCAATCAACACCACTTTTCTGCTGACTGCAACTCAATTAAAATCCAATTATTTGAATAACTGGATGGAAATTGCTATCATAAGTACCACCTTTTTATTAGGAACATTTTGTGTAGAAAATTTGACAGCACGGGAGTTATGACACTGTGGTTAAAAATATTTTGTTACCTGGGCTGGGAAAAGATATGCTGATAAACATGGAAGGACAGAGTGTCACTTCTGGAGTAGGTATTTGATTCTAAAATTGGGACTTTTGGCTCAGAGCAGATCAAAAATTATGAGATTCTGCTAGCATTACTATGAGCTTTAAGAAAGTCAGTCCTTCTATGCCTTAAAGTTTGTTCTTTATACAGATATTAAAAAAAGAAAAAAAAGTAGTTATATATTCTTAGAGCATCTTACCACATTACCCATGGAGTTAATTGCAAAATATGTCAGTCAGTGATACTGATTCTTTAGGTAATGTCATTGTCAAATTCTTTCATTTATTTTATTTCTTACATTAACTAACACCAGATAAGTAGCTGTTTATTAACAGAACATCTCTCTCAATATTCTTGCAGATGTGTACCTTCTCCTTGTCCTGCAGGAACTCAACATCACTGAAAAAAAAGTCCTATGAAGAAATCCTCAAGTATAAATGGCTTCTTAGTTTTAATTACATCATTTTTCTACCAGTTTTATTTATTTCACCAAAGTGTGGACAGCACATTCTTCTTCATCCAACACTAAAATTCTTTGATATTGATAGCATATGCAGATAGAAAATAGCATCACACTATTTTAATTGCAGTATGCCAACTCTATATACAAAAAATAAAACATTTCAAAAACTGTCGAGTTGCAAATTCTAATTTTACAGAGCAGATTTAAAGGATTAAAAATTTCTATTTTTTCAGGTGCAATTATGTAAGGACTTACTTGGCACCTGGAAGTTACCATGTAAAGCCGTTATTAGGAACAAAAAAATCTATCAAACATATTTCTTTAACTGATCTCAAGTATCCTTGTATCACAATATTTTAAAGCAAGTACAGGTTCTCCAACATATTTATTTTCAATGTAATATTATTGTCTTCTACCTTGCATCATAAAATCCTATCATCTGAATTATACCTACTACAGTTTTAATAAATTTCTACAGATGTTGCTCACTGAAGATTACACAGAGGATTTAAAATGGGCTATTAGATTTTGATGACTTTCGTTTGACAAAGTAACTTGAACTGGCACACAGCAAGGAATGAAAAGAGCCAAAAAATCAAGGATAAGAAAATGGAAACATTATAGATAAGCAAAGTAATTCGAAAATGTGATTGATACTAAAAGAAACTCTTTATAGAACGTCATGTTCATATTATTTTTCCACTGTGATTACTATGTGATTACTTTTGTTCCATATATTAGATTTTATTGCTTTCCTGTCATTTTCTTTGTGATTTCAAGCAACACCCCTAAAATATTTTAGCTGCTTTACAAACTAAAGTTGCATTAAGTAGTGAACACTGTTTATCACAAGTACATGACAGTTTGCAAATATGCTGGAATCTGTCTACTTCCTAGAAATGTATAATACTTTCACATATAGACAGTCTACCTCTCTATAATTCCAGCACTGGAATAAATACTTATGGCCTTTTGACTCTACATGCTAGCAGTATCCCTTAGGCAAGCTCTGAAAAATCTTCTTATAAAGGAAGTCTACAAAAAATTCCAGAATTCAAGTAATTCCGTTTTTTCAAGCAGACAGTCCTTAAAAGTGAGATAATTTTTATGATATATGTTAAAATCAAAGCTACTTACCCTTTTTCGCAAGTTGTAGGTCAAAATGAGATTTCTAGAGAATGAATGTGAAAAAGCAGTGTAGAACTCCAGCACTTTCTGCAAGGCATCTCTCTTAATCACATGAAGATCACAGTAAGTCAAAGCCCTTACATTAGCACAGGACTGGGCAAGGGTAGACTCCTTCCAGAACACATCACCAAAAACGTCTCCTTTGCCTGAACAAAAACAACAGCATTGCTTTCAATAACAGTATTATTTCCACCAAAAAATATAAAAGAAAATACATCTCGTTTATACAGTCGAGTTTCTTCTATTTTATGTGGTCAGAAAAAAATTGTCTGAAAAAAACCCTTTGAAATATTTAATTGATAACTTTTTCTTCTATCTTTTTGTTAATTACAATAGCCTAGCAAAATTTCATAAGAATAAATCATAATCAAAAAATGTTTCATGTGACAAGTCCCCTTTAAATATCAATGTTTTTCTTTAAAAATCAAGAAAAGTGGTTCATTCTTAGTTCATGTTCTCTTCTCATCCCTTTCAAAGAGATTAATTAAGATGAAATGTTTTTTCCCTTTCTTTTAACTGTCATGCAAAGGATTTGATTCTTACATCTATGTTGTTGAGTTTTCTTAATGTGGGTAACAATTATCCACTGCTGTGTCAATAAAACCATTTTGTGTAACATGTCAGTGCAGTTACAGGCTGCCATGAAACAGAGCCCAAACCAAGAAGAGTACAGGTTATTTATCACCAACATAACAGTGGCCAGGCATGAATGTTTGGCTGTTACACATTGGAAGAAAGGAAACAGTCATTTCCTTACAACCTTCCCACATGCATGTCTTTATGAACTTGGGGCAACTAGTGAAATCCCTACTGTGGAATACTGCAATGAGGGCATTTGCACCAGTCTGGGCACTACAAAGCAGGGCAAGTTTACCAAAATATTGCTGAGGAGCAGCCCCCAGTAAGGATTTTGCTGGTTATAACACAGGTCAGGCTGGGCACAAAAGGGAACGTGTAGGAGAAACTTATAAGGTCATTTAAAAGAGTAATGGCCTTTTTCTTGCCCTGTTTCCCAACACATGACGCTAACAGAATAAGAATATTTAGTGTTTCCTTGTTAATGAAAAACTATACTGTTCTTGCTTTGAAGTATGTTTTCCTCTTAAACTTCTGCTGTGTTATATCACCACTGCACATATCTCTCAAGACAAACAAGGAAATACATTGACAATGTCTATCAAGTTGTGGTAGGAATGGACCAGATGGTACTTTGTCTTATAAGTAATACTTTGCCAGTAGTAATTCTTAAAGCCAAAGCATCCAAATAAATACTAGTTTATTGACTTCACCCAGGCCCTATCAGATTTCATTCTCTAAATAAACAGTCATGTTTGAAAGGCTACATGAAAGTCAAGAGAACTACCATGAGTAAAGAGCTCATGAAATCTTGTAAATTAAACCCAGAATTCCCATCTTAGCCCTTGAGCTGTATGTCCACCCTTACCTAATCTCTTCCACTAGATGATAAGCATTTTCTCTTTGAGAAGCTATCAGCTTGATGGTAAGGTATGCTGTAGTGCAGTAAGCTGTCATTCACACTGATGTGCTCCCAGTCTTCTACAGAAGCCTCATGCAGCCCACCTGCCATGGACCAGTTTAGTCCTTGATCACTTTGGAGGAGCATAGACTCTATCTTAATTTTAAATCTAAACATACCCTGAAACCACTTGTTCACTCAAAAACCTAGGCAAAGATACCATAGTGACAACCTTTCTTCCACCTCTAGTCTCCTTACACAGGACAAAGCCAACATCTGGAAATACTACAAAGGCTGCACATCAATAAGCATGGGGAAGTCCAGTAGTCCAGTCCAGTAAGCAACTTTTCATGTTACTAGCAATGACTTTTGACATTTTGAATTATTTAAACATATGCTTTTTCAGTAGATACATTAAAAATGGCTAAAGAAAAAAGCTTCCAAGCACTTAAAATAGATCATCATCTACAAGGCTTTTAGACAGACAAATACACAATATATTCAAAATTGAAGTGAAACAATTTTTATGCACCATAAAAACTGATATGCTTCACTGGGTAAAAATGGATTGTTTGCCTTTGGAATAAATATGCTTTTACTCACAATCTTCCAGGCAATTAGCTAAACAACTGTTTTAATTAACGCTCTGGAATCTATCAAGCATTGAAATGTGCCATCACTGATGAGCAACAGTTAGAGCTGGTAGTCCAAGCACAAGGGAGAGGAATTCTAGCTGGTTTCCAAACATGTTTCTTAATATCTCCAGACAATTTTCCCAACCTTAAAATGGCAATAATCATTTTACCGTCCCACATTAAGAATAATTAGCACAATGCAAGTACAAACAGCATGGTGCTGCTATACCTACCTCAGAATTTAGTTATGTCTTACTATTTTTACAATTTAATTCTGCTTTTCACTTAACACAGAAAGACACAACTTTGTCATTCACCTGTGGCAGCAATGACAGTTTCCCTTTGCTATTTGTAACTCCTCCCTCCCAAAAAACTCTCTCTCCTGCAGTTTCCTGCCACTCCAGGGAGCCACTTCCCATTAGTGGCAAGAACAGCACAGGGAGGAGCCACATCTGCTGGGTGCCTGCTGAGCAAAACCAGAGAAAAGCAACAAATGAACCACAAACCAAGTCAGATCACAGAAGCCCCTGTTTTTAAAAAACAAAATGAAAAAAACAAAGAAATTGTACTCTTTCATTAAAAAATTTTCTTGAAGTTAACAGCCAGTGATCAACTTGAAAATCAATCGTACACTATATTTTGGTTTCCAAAGCAAGGCAAACATGCAAGCACTACATTGCTTTGTTTCTGTCAAGTGTATTTCCTAAATGATGCATCCCAAAAGTGTCAAATTTGGTTGTCAGATTCTAAAAAAACCCCACGTTTGACATTCATAGAAAAATGAGAGGGGAAAGGAGAAGTAGGAAGTCTTTATAGCAAGAAGAAATTAAAATTCCACCCAAGAGTATCTGCACTGGATTAGAACAACTGGCCTCTCATACATAATAAGGAACTGCATACCATCTCCCTTTGTCTATATGTTCTCCACAAAGTCAGATCAATCACTAAGGAAAAATGAATCAAAAAAAAAAAAAAGGAAGCAGGTTAAATGGGTGTTTTATCAAAACCATCTGTAACTGTAAAGCAAGCAGGGTAAGGTGATACTTCTAAGTGTGTCAGAAGGAGGTTGGCAAAGTCTAATGGCTGCATTAGGGAATCTGAGCCAAAAAGCCTCTTTTTACACACTCCAGGCTTTATATATTTCACCTTACCTCTGAAGAAAGATTAAAAAGCTAGAGAAATGCAGATGGCCATTTGTTTGTCAGTGCTTTGCATTTCTCATTCCCAGCTTGCTGAATTCCAGACGTTTGCCGGGAACATTATCTGTCAATCACACTTAAAGTGGATGATCTAAGCTTTTACCATCAATCATTTATATTCCCTGCTGGATTTGTGGGCTGAGGACCTTTTCTACCATCAGCTCAGTATACACTTGAAATCCAAATAGTTTTCTGCCTTTAATGTTTGCTTGTTGGTTTTAATTATAATAAGTCCCCAAACCCTGATATATTTAAATAGTGAAAAATTATTTTATTAAACCTTCTCTTTCCATATTTATTCTTTTCCAATTTCTTCTCCACATCAAATTTGCTATTTATCTTACGAGTGAAAAGATGATTTCTCTGTTACCACTGTAAATTCAGCCTGAGTCAGGCATAAGGTCAAGCCACATTCACTCTATCTCCTGAAAGCAGCATCAGTAATGAAGATGTGATTATTGCAGCTTAGTCAGGTGTTTTGCTGATTTTGTTCACGAAAAGAACTACACTCACACATTACAGCTGTATTGTCTTGATACCACAACCCTTGGTTTTGTCACTCCTACAAAGTGGAACTATTGAAGACAGAAGATATGCCACTATACTCCAAAAAAACTTCATTCACAGCTGGAATGTATGTTTGAGTGACAACCTACTTAGTTCACTTTTGGGTTCTGGATGTCTGGAAGTTGCAGCGTGGTTTTGGTGTGACAGCACCTGGCTAAGAAGATGACACCATAGATTCATGTGCTGAAGGTCTTCAAATTCAATATGGATTTTGAAGAGATTCACATGAATCCATGGGTTTTCAGTACATCAGACAAAATATTCATGTTAGAATCATTCTTGAATCAATACTAATTGTTGTTCCAGCAGCCAACACCAGAATCTAGGTCAATTCCCTTCCCAATCTGCCTTCATCTGCATGTTTGAATGATAGAATTGGGATATGACAGTCTCAGCAGATCCAAAGATAAGCCAGAATGACCAAACATTGGTCCATGGTACCTCAGTGGCAATGTAGCACTAAGCATATCTTAGAAATCAGGTGTTACCAAATACTGTTATCTGTGATGCTGATGCACAGTGGCTGCCACAATCACTTTCCCAGCACAGCCTCCTGGAGCACCTACACTGGCCTGCACCCTCAGGATTTGTTTTCCACCTCCAAGCAGTGGGAGACACCAACTGCTATAAAAGCAAACACTGATTCTCTCTGTGTAGGTCTCTTTATAGTGACTGCTCAGTTAAAATGCAGCTGAAATTTAAAAACAAACAAAAAATTGGCCTGATTTTGATTCTTCCTTCTTTCCTTGTTTGCTTGCTTCTTTCCTTCCTCAGAGGATCTGAAGTTAGTCCATGTCACAGGCTCCTACCAATTGTATTCAAGCATAATTCCACTAAGGACAGTGTATTTACCCCTAGTGTTCAAAGCCAATGATGTGAGACTTGGGTCAAACTCCCTCTGTTGTACATCTATTTGGCTTCAACTGAAAATCCTTCCCTCTCATCTCTTCCCTCATCTTCTCCTAGTCTAAGTAAAGCATGCAATTTAAATTTTTCCATCTTACAGAGAGAAGAAAGATTCAAGGAAATTAGAGGCACTAGAGAAAAAATAATTTTTCCTCTTCATGCATTGTTTTAAGGCAACGAATATCTGTCAGCCAGAAAAAACAGAGTTACCATTTGGCATTGAGGTAGAGTGCTCAGCATCTGTCCTACAGATAAATTGCACAACTTGACAGCCACTGAATAGCCTGTAGTTTGGTCCTCCAACACAGTACAGCTGGCAGGAGATGATGCCAGCAAATGGAAGTGATTTGCTCCTTTGGATTTTCTTAAGATTTCTGAAGTGCAAACTGAAACGCACAATGAGAAGTGAATGACCAACTGCACTGCAGAGAATATACTATTTTTCATTAACCAGAGGAATTAATTACTCTCTTCCTTAAAAAAAGCCTGAGTATCAGTGCTACAGAAACCGAAGTAAGTGTTAACAGAGACAACACTGCACTTTGAGTGATTTGCCTGGTGCACAAATAGAAACACAGTGTATCTGTTCATGTTGTAAAACACAGACTGGCAATATTTTGCAGACGCTTTACTATACAACTGCATCAATTTTCTCTATTGAAGAACATTACTGTACAGACCAAATAAAAACATTTATTTTAGAAATGAGTAGCAACAACATGAATTAGCTACAGCTAAGATTTCTATTATCATTATTATTATTATTAATGTGTTTATTTGTCTCTCTGAATAGAGCGTGGATTGTACTTCACTATTTGACTTACTGTGATGAAAAGAAGATTTTTAAATGTCAACCAGGCCCTACCAGGCTTATTCAGAGAACACTAGCAGGCTTCAGTAGAATCTGAATCATTTATCCTTTTAATGGTTACTGTAAAAATATAATAAATATATGGACAGTTTGATACGGAAGTTGCCAGCTCAGGTAACTGGAGTCACAAATGTATTTGAATGTATTTGTATTGGTTAAGTAATAGGAAAAACACAGCTCAATCTGTGTTGTCTTTGCATGGACAGTGCTAATTCTCTGATCAAAAAAAAACCTATCTGAGAGGCTCAAATTACATTATCATCTGAGTTATTTCCTTAATTACTTAGGGACAGGATTTATGTTTTAGCTATTGCTTGAAGCATACATGAAAGCCCCAAAAATTTATTGTATTGCAGATAAAAAGGACTCACAAGAGTTTAAATAGTAAATTTTATGTTCTGAAACATATAAAATAAGTATTTTGAAAGCCTGACAAAGTATGTATCTATAGTATATTTCATTTTATTTAATGTTTCTAGCCACCCCTTCAGAATAAATTTAACAATGTTACAGAAATATACCTCTGAAAGAGTTTTAACTAGGAACTTGGAGAAAACAAAAAAAAAATGTTTCATGTAAGTTTGAAAATTATTTTTTAACCTGTTTTTAACAGTAAAAAAATTATTCTAATTCCTCCAAAATTCTCAAACCCTACCATAAAAAAAACAAACAAAAAATTAGAATTTTTTAGGTGGTTTACCTGCCAGAAATCAGGGTCTTTCTATAAAGATGACTTTTTTGCTAAGTTATAATTTCTACCTCTTCATACCTCTGGTTGGAGTATTCACACAAACATGATGTGCAAGCCTTCCCAACAAGGCCTGAGATATCAAGGAACATGCCAGAACAGAGAGCCTCATCTCCACTTCAGCTGCCAGTGTCATGGATCCCTGTTGCCAGTAGCCTGCCAAACACTACCATCTTCCAAAGGACACTCTTCTGCATGTCGTGCTGTCAGACTACTTAAGAGCACATCATGCAATGGTGCATAAATTTGCAACAATAAAACATGAAACGTGCCAAGAAGTTCATTATTGAGGCCTCTATTCACAGGGAATGCTCCTCTTCCTCAGTTATTACAGCAAATCATTAATCGAGTGTTTTAAAAATCTGTTTCTCCAATACCCTGTGCAGTCTTAGACCACAGACAGCAGTTGACAGGAGCTGTGGTGATTTATGCTTTTAATGCTCTATCAGAAGTAAGACATAGTACAACTAATGTCTGGCTGAAGTCTCAAATTGGCAATGCCTGATATCAACTGACCTCAAATGTCTGGAGCACGGGAATAAGGAATACTCTCTGTCCAAAACAACCATTTAGAATAAACTTGTATTTCTCAATAAAAGTTTTAATACTGCTCCTACATCCACCACGAAATTAAAATTTTGTATTAATGTAGAACTCTTTATGCCATGGCCTTTTAAAAAGTTTAGCTGGATCTCCATTTTTAATACTTTTATTAAGTGTGCCTGGACACACATTGAGAAAATCAGACTCTGAAAATCGTTCCTTCAGTTCATGTTGGCTGAATCACTGCATAGAAACAGGCAACTTGTCCAACCTGTCTATATAAGTCAACCTAAAAAAAAAAGAAATAAAAGCTTCAAACTATAAATAGAAAAAGCACAATAGAACTATTGAGGATAAAGATGGATTTTAATTTCAATCATTCCTATTTCAAAGCACTGCCGGTCACGTTACCCTCTTATTCAATAGCACGAACAATGTTGTGACGTTAGATACTGTCAGAAAACTCTAATGCCATCTATAATCCTGCAACCATTTCTTAAGCCTAAGAACACAGCAGCTTGGCATTTTTAACACAGGAAGGCATACCAAAATTGAAAATTCAGGTGAAAAATGAAGCAGAGAAGTAAGGGACATCTTCAAAGACTTGCCATCAAGTAACAACAGGCCCTAAAATACACAAGGAAATTTTTAAAATGGGGTAGTACACAAAGCAATTTAGTGGGAAATCTAAGTTAGCTCAGGTACTAGGGACAGTCTAAAGACAGCAGTCTGGGGTCAGGCATAGTTTAAACTTAACCAACATCTTCAAGTCTGCTGAGAAGCAGTCTCCACATGACTGTGTGGAAGACACAATGTTTTCCACAGAGAAAGTCTAAGACAGACAATACTTCTGCATTGGTATTTTCCCTCCTCTAAAATAACCATCTCTGTGGTGCAGTTGCCCTTTCAGCTTGCACTGTCCTATCTGGATGCCAATCTGTCCCACCAAAATCTGAATCAATCCTCTTGTGTCTATGACTGAATGAAATGCTTACGGCTAAATGAGTAAAGCAATTGTAAAGAAAACAAACAATTATAACATTTCTTTAAGACTGCAATTAGATCAAATTAAATCAGCAGGAATTTCTCCACACAAAGCAAATGGAGCATTTAATATCCTGCTGAAACAAAACATGGCACACCAAGATCTCCTATGATACCAAGGTAAAACCACAGTCTCCAATCTTTTCAACTTTATAGCTTTGTAAATAACAAGAAAAGATCTGTATTTCAGGGTCATGAAAATTTCACTTCCTCAACTCATGTGTGCTCTTTAATGTAAATCTATGTGCATCCTTTGCGCACTCCCCATCCGTCTCTCCCCCCACCAAAAATTCCGATTCTTGACATTGTATTACTGCATACTTTCACATTTACATAATACCTACATTCTGTTATTGCCTTTCAGCTTTGATAGCAGCAAAAGGAATACAACAGCAAACTGACCTTGTGGAGAGCAATGATATTCCTTATTCACAATAAATTCCTGATTTGATTTCCCTTCCTATCTCATTAACTTTACATGCTCTTTGTGGAGTCCGGAGTTGGACTACAATTCTCATATATCCCTTCCAACTCAGGATATTCTATGATGCTAAAACAATAGTCAAGAAAAAAGTTTATTCTTTTGAAAGTTTTTAGCTCAAATAAAGAGAGAAAGAACATAAATGCAGAACAAACAGGATGTAACACTTGGGATAAACTGTTTCGTGGGGGGGATTGTTTTTTTCTTTTTAACTAAAAAAACTAATAAATGAAATCTAGCAAATGCTATTTTTCTCATCCAGTGCTCAGCTCTGAAGGTCATAGTAGCTTTCAAGACTTTGGTTTTCAGCTGTTTAATAAAGGTTTAAAGCTCCCCGTCTCTAATCAAGTCCAGCCTTACCATCCACACACAGGGCCCCCTTGCAAGAAGTATCAAGACAACTTTATCAGCTTTGAACAATTCATCTAATTAAAGATCTGCTGCTCAGTCAGGCCCTCCAGCAGTCATTAATTGATCACAGAATATGCTGAGTTGGAAGGGACCCACAAGGATCATCGAGTCCAACCCTTAGCCCTGCACAGGACGATCTCCAAGAGTCACACCATGTGCCTGAGAATACAGTCCAAATGCTTCTTGAACTCTGTCAGTCTTGGAGTTGTGACCACTCCCCTGGGGAGCCTGTTACGATACCCAAACAACCTCTAGGCGAAGAACTTTTTCCTAATATCAAACCTAAACCTTCCCTGACACAACTTCAGGCCATTCCCTCAGATCACCTGTCCCTGGTGACTACAGAGAAGAGATCAGTGCCTGCCCCTCCTCTTCCCCTCACAAGGAAGTTGTAACTGCAATGAGGTTTCCCCTCAGTCTCCTCTTCTCCAGGCTGAACAGACCAAGTGCCCTCAGCCGCTCCTCAAATGGCTTCCCTCAAGGCCCTTCACAATCTTCATTGCAGCAGTCAGAAAATTTAAGGACAAGACTGCTTTCCACACCTCTATTTAGGAAAAAAATCTGTCACCCTAATTTTCAAGGGTCTTCTCCTTCCTCTCTCTAGCCTTTTTCTGGAATGTTTTCCTAAATTTCAATGATTACTCCAATTTCAGGCAGAAAGGGTTTGAACCAACTTGGGTCTCAGAATCATTTGCTTCCTTCAGAGTTCCTAGAGAAGGATTTTTCTGTTCAATCTTGGAGTACTACTATGCCAGTCATATTTAACCTAGAATTGATTATTTCCTAGAATGACCAAAACTGTTTTTCTAAGTCATTCAGATGTTTGTACATTAAGATAATATAAATCCTTTTCTAACGAGGCCTTTTACTCAGCCCTTCTTTGTATTTCCAGAAAATATTTACAAAAATATGCTTTTGCTACTATGACATTATTTTCTTTAATTTTCCTTAGATTATCTATGCACACACATGCAATTGGAGACACAACACAAGAACTAGAACTTCCTTTATCAGTGGTGAGAAGAGGTTAAAAAGGCTCAAATTAAATGGCTGGAGGGTGAGGGAAGTGCCCTGTTAGCTCCATTTCGTGAAATGACCCCAGCAATGGCACATCATCTGCTCAGCTGGACTTCTGACATCAGCTTCTTATTTACCATGGTTCCAAACAATCTACATTCTCACACTTCACTAAAGAAACGCGCATCTTCATAGTATAAAAAAATATAAAAAGTGAAATGAAAGACACTTTAGGTATTGAAGCTTTCCCAAACTAAGAAACAACGACTAGCCACGTAAGGTTATTTCACATTTTTACTACAATCCCTTTACCCCCATATATTACAAATAAAGTTACAGTCAGACCTTGTGCCTGGAACACAGGCATGAGGAATATTTTTAAGAAGTCATTTGCTAAATTAAAATGTAGCCAATCTCCTGAGTGTGAGTAGATCTTTTCAAAGACCTGCAATAAGGTCAGATTTTCAGATGGTCAGTGACTCAGCCTGAAAAATCTGCTCCAAAGCAGAGAAACTAGAGCTGCCAAATGAAGTACACATAAATGCTTTATTGTTTTTAACAATGAAAAAACAACCCATTTTCTCTAATCACATTTGGATAAATGGTCTTTAAGTAAGGGCAGTTCAAAGACATACTGTTGGTCTCAAGTGGATAAAGCAGCATCAGGCCAAGTGGAAGGCTTAGAAAAGTTAAAAGCAAAGCCAAGTTGAAAAGAGTTTCTTAATTAAAGTCCTGCATGACCTGTGCTTCACTTTCTTTTCAGGGGCAGGAGCTATGTGATTGTGTCTTTCTTCCACAAAGTGCTGAGTGGACATCAGCACTCCATCCCATGCAATAGCAACAGGGTAAAGGGAAGTACAGGGAACTACAGAAAACAGAATTGTGTTTCATCGAAACAGCTTCCCACTAGCTAAACTTCCCTTTTACATAATCCCACTCTCATATGTACATGTTAACATAGAAAAACACAGTCTTACAGTGGCTTTTCATGCTAAGTCTTCTTTTTCTGACCCCTTTGTATTAGAATGAACCACAAATAAATCAATCACCTGGCTTAAAGGCAATTTTCTATGTTTTTGTTTTTGTTTCTTTGATACATCAAATCCAAAGACTGTGTTCCATGAACATCAGTAATCTCTATATTTTAGCATAAATTTTGCGTGGAATTCAAAATACGTGTCTTTCACTCCAACAAATCAAATTTCATACAAAATGTGTCAATTTTTAAATCTTTACTGCAAGCAAAGGTTTGGGCCTGCTTTTTTAAAATTTTTTTTTATATATTGTGTTTGTCTTTACATCAGACTAATGGGGAAGGCAATCTTAAGGGACAAGACACACAAAAAAGCACATTTTTTCACTGCTGGTCTATGTGCAATTTCTTCCAACTCAGGACTTGCATTAATCCAAGTCAATCAAAAATCAGTACTTTGTTTTAACAACATAAGCCTGAACTGAGAATATACCTGTCTCTAGAGTATTACACGGAATTGATTTGGAAGGATATTATGCAAGTGTACACGATACATCCAGGGGTATATAATACACTTTTATATGCTAGTCCACAAGGTTAAATGATTTCAGAACTTGAAAATGTTTCATATGAATTGTACCCTATAAGGATTAAGTGTAGTTTGCCTTTGGTTTATGTAATGCTGTACATCAGTCACACAGACTAATTTAGGAATGCAGTTCATTTCTCCATTGTAAGAAAGATACAGGCTACATCGCAAACTGTGAAGACTGCTTTATTTCATGACAGATAAAGTTGAGCAAGTAATTGACCTTGAATTATTTGTGCATTTATTTTTTTGTTTTTATTTCAAGACTGCCTGAAAGAAGATTACTATCTCTCCAATATACCTGTTAACTAAAATTACCCTGTAGAAATCTTCACATGGTTTGCTGTTACATAGGCTGTTCTGGCTGTGTGATCAGCAACAATCATGTTTCTTGTACAATGCACTTTTTTTTCCCAGTAGCACCTCATTTTATCTGGTATACTTTCATCAAGAACTTGACAAATTTAGCTAAACATGAAATTAAAAACAAACAAGAAACCCAACAAAAACCACAACCACTGAAAAAAAACCAAACCCNACGACCACTGAAAAAAACCCAAACCCAACAAAAACCACACCCACGGAAAAAAAACCAAACCCCACAAAAACTAAAATATATGTTATTCTACAGGTAAGAAAACTGAGAGCACAAAGAAGTTAGGCAGGAAAAGCTGACCCATCTCCTGCAGCCTCCTTCAGTAATGTGGTGGTTAAATTACACAGTGAGGAAGGAGAAGAAAGTCCAACTTATTTAGAACAGTGAAAAACTTAGTTAAACACATAATTTCTTCTCAGGATAGAGAAACCTTCAACAGAAGACTTCACAGCCTGGGGGAGGAAGGTAGACGCACATGTGGAAAGAAAGGGATTCTTTAATCCAGAAACAGAAACACAAAAAAGCATGCACATCCAATATAAAATCTCACAGAATCATAAACAGATCCCAATTCATTTTACTTTCCCCTCCATTTACAATATTCACAAAGAAAATGACAGAGTCCATCAGCTTTTGGGTGAGAAAGAGAACTTTCTCCTGATGAGCAGCTTAGACAAGCAGAAGTTGCTAGTATCATACAGCACTGAATTCAGAACAAAAGGGAATCAGTTATCCTCCAGCTTTTCACCTTTTTAGCTTCTTGTGTGGCACAAAATATTACCAACTTGATTCCCCAGGACACTAAATTCATCCTATACTATATACGCAATCCTGTTCAGAAATAGAAAAAAATTGAACTCATCGTATTTATTAGCTCCTTCATTTTTCAGTAGACATTCCTCTCAGGAGAGTTGGATGTATGTGTTCAGAAAAAGTGAGATTAGCAAGCGGTTTTCTTCTCTTTTTCCAGGCTGCTGCGAGTGACAGGTATCATGAGAATTTACCTTATCACAAAAGGGTCTGGCAGAATCAAATTATAAGTATCACCTCCTTAATGCTCCAGCCACAAATCATCTATATCTATTGGATTATCTAACTCTTTTCCCTTAGCTTTGCCTCAGAATGTTGTTCACACCACTATCAGCTTCTTTTTAATGCCTTCAACCTGAAGCTGCCATTCCAAGTTAACACAAATTGGCTCTAAATTTTTTTTGTTACTTTGACTGTAAAATAGATAACTATTATTTCAACATGAGATCTTAAATCTAACTGGAAGATTTCCAGTAAAAGTGGATTGTTATCATGGTGGGAGGGGGACAGGGAATATAGGCACTTCTAAAAAAGTTTTCTGAGTCCTATATGGAATCTCTAACAAAAAGAGATGTGTTGAGACAGGAAGAACCCCAAGAATGAGCAAGATCCCAATGCTCAAGAAAAGTTTCCATTGACCAGAGGAAACACGGTTGAAGCAATTGGGAGATGAGATGAGGTGAGATGATTGCCCTTCCTATTCACATATGTGGAACAGAAGGGACAATAAAACATACCTCTCCAGGCTGTGTCAAGATAACTTGACTGAAGCTTTTTAAAGAATGAATAGAGGCTATAAAAATGCTCTATGCATCTCTATTTGTGCACAATGCATATTATCAGCTCTGAAACTCACCCAATATAGCAACGACTTCATCATCCTGGATTACTTCCAAAGACCCCGAAACCACAAAGCAAAGGCTGTCGACGCTCTCACCAGCATGGTAGATCAGGTCTCCTGGAGCACAGTGCACTGTCTGGAATTCCATTGCAAGTGCTCGAAGGCACCCATCGCTTGCCAGCCTGAAGGCTGGGTGCTCCTTGAAGACTTTGCGGTTCAGATGCACACAGATATCTGCTCTCATGTCCTTAGGGCAAATCTGCAAGACCTGAGAAGGAAATTAGGCAATCAATTTCTGCGCATGGGTTTCATATGCTTATTAATGCTAATTTACTGTGCAAAATTTAAGAACTACTTTCCTCCTTATAAAATTTCTAATCTCAGTCTGTACATTTATTTTTATATTATTTATACACATGAGCCACAATACTAACTTAGTCTATAATATCTGAAGGAAAATACTGTTTTCATCTCAGCAACATGCTCTGCTGGATATTGAATTATTAGAAGGCCTCAGGTTTGTAAGACAATAAAACTAAAAGCACAGCAGCACAGGAAGTGTTGAAGAAAAGTTTTCTTAAGGATTTTTTCTAGAAGGTAGGTCACTTTTTTGATAGGCAGATTCCATGAAAAGCCTGCACAAATTATATGCTCCAAGTCAGAGAATATCATATAGAGGAAAAGTGTGATCTCACATCCCCTTAAAAATAAAACCCTAAAAAACAAACTAACAAAGAAAGTTATTTAATCTTAATTAACTCAAAATATTGAGAATTGCCAGTATTCAAATTTATTCCTGAGTGGCAGTAACAAGTTTTTTGTTTACACAAGAAAGAGACTTTAAGGTATGATGCTGTGTTGGGCAAGTTTTGATCTGAATGCAATGTTCCTCATGGCAATTCATGATGTGTGTTCCCAAGAGAACACAAACTGATGCTCAGCACAGCAGGTACCAGTCAAGGCCATTTCTAAAGGTTTTTAACATAATATGGACAGCTGAGTGGAAAGAATACAAAATTACTACTGCATGTACAGATTAAAAGTTCCTGGCAAAACCAGGAACGTCCAGGATGTATTATTTGAGAAAAACATTGAGTAGCCTAAGTCTGCCTCTTTTTTTATTTTCTCAGTAATACTATTCCATCCAATTAAGGAACACTCTGGTTGTGTTTCAATTACTCACACACATTTTCCTAGATGGTAAGAGAAAACTGCCTTAATGCAAATACTCCTGGAAACATAAAGGTAACACGGAAAGCATTATGGCTACACCTTACAATGGGGCTCTCTGCAATACCTGAACAGAGAACCAAGGTTGCAATACATGGCACTGGTTCCAGATATTATGCTTGGTACTCCAAAGGCAAATGTCGCTAACACCAGTATCATTATCTTTGGTCCACCTCCAAGCAGACCTGTTATTTCAGATATTACTTCCGAAAAGATATATTTCTATAGTGCTTCAGTGTAGGGTGCTCACAGATGATCTTTCTTGGCTGCCCCACACACAGCAGCAGCTTAACCTGCCAATTCTCAATTCTCCAGGCTCACAGAAATGGGTTAAGGCAGCAAGACCAACACTTAACGTAGAACACAGGCAAAGGCCATAGCTGTTTTTTAAATTACCTCATTTACTCTGGCAAAAAAACCCATTCTGTACTGGCAGATTCTTGCCAAATTTTACTACTGGACTTACACAGACTTCGCAGTTACTTCAATATCACACACAAAAAGGGTTGTTGTAAAAGAAACCTGAATATAAAAGATACTATTTAAAATTACGCTTTTATCCACAACCCCCCTGGTTCTCCAATGCAAGAGGAAGTTAACCCTTTTCCCATTCTCTACTTAAAGAAGTTGTTTCCAGATTTCACAAAAATGAAAGGGATTAAAGACATTTGAGAGTTACAGACAAATGGCAGAAGACTTTCATTTGTATGGGAGGTAAGAAATATATCTTCATGGATTAATTTTAGAATCTTCCAGTAGCTCTTGGTTAAATATTGTTATATGGGCATTTTCTAGACTTACAGGCTTTGCTTTTGGCTGATTATTCACTCTTTAGCATGTCTGCAGTTAACACTGAACTGACAAATTCGTGGCTTAGGAAATAGTGAGAAGATCAATTCTGTGTTAAGTTCATATTTAAATATCTGCCTCATTTGCAGGAAGCTGCACTGCCTTACACAGTAGCACAACTACCACTGTTCTATCTCACAAGCAACACATGTTCTTTTCACAGCCTGGCATCCTAGATGTTAAACACAACAGAGCTCAGGCCTGGGACTTTATGGATTGGCACAGCCATTAGTCAGCCTTACACCTGCTAGCTTTTGCTATGCAGATGAAAGCTGAGTTCTTGGTTTACCAGTCATTGCTAGTGGCAGTTCAGCTATGAACACACCAGTTATTGAAAACAACACTGTATTAAGTTTTTTGGTGTTCTAACAATTGGCGAGTTTTTCCCTGTTTATTAAGATAATTATCAAAGGCTACAGTGATAATTGTTGTGCTCGGTTTGGTTATTCTTAAAGCATTTCTCTCTTTATCAAAGGAAGCAAAGAATGAAAAATCCCCCTATGTTTTAAATAGCAATTTTTTTCTTGTAGTTTTATTAAAATGATGACAGGAATTTGTAATGTGGGGGTTGAATGAAAGCAGCAGCACTCACTACGCTATGTATCCTCAGATGTTGTCTCTCCCTCTTCCCCAAATGTACCTACCTCAAATCCATAACCCCACACAGCTTCTAACCAGTGCTATCCAGCACTAAAGTACCATTTCTTTCAGAAATCTAACATGACAGACAGTGCTTACAGAATCATGGTCTGCGATCTGAAAATGGGAGATATGCTGAAAATATTTAGGAAAGCAAACAGTACCCTGTGTATCCCTCAGTCTCCAGATAGCCCAGTGCAAGGCCACATCTGTTCTACTCCTTCATAACAACACTTTAACAGCTATACAGAAATGACACTATTTGCTCTTTAACTGCATCATCTACAGTTTAGAATACTAAATTAAGCTGCCAACCAGAAGGCTGGCAACCAGAGCATTGGTATGATTTCTTGAATGATCCACCCCACAAATCACATCTCTTTACAAGCAGAAGAAAAACAGTATCTATCTCCATAAAAGCTGGTAACTAATATGAAAGAGGCAAGTAGTTGCTTTCATACATTTGTTCTGGTGAAAGGCCATTTGCTATTTTAAGACACAATGGGAATTTACTTGTAAATTCAATGATTTAAAATTGTAACATTTGCCTCACATAAGGTAGATTTCAAACAATACATTATTAAATACTTTCAGCTTTCATTAATATCTTTTAACTTGCACACAGAATATTGCATTTAAATTCTACAAAGGCAAAAAAATATTTACTTTGTTTTCAGGCCCACAGAGCTGCAAACAACCTCACATAACAGAAATTTTACAAAAAATATCATTTGGAGGAATTGTGAGGTTGTTTTACCATTTGGAACTTGCTATTTAGTTATCATCCTTATTTACTGAAACCCAAGATTTTTCCTTCATAATTTTTGTACAATTTCACGCCATATCACTAGCAAAACACACATACTTTTACCCCTAGCATATGTCAGTATGATAGAATAGCTGAAATACTGTATTTGAAAGTTTAAAATTAAGGGAAGCTACTACTTAGAACTATTTAAAGAATATTTGTCTTCTTTACTAAGACAGTACCTCCTGTTTATTTTAATGGAATACTTTCAGGATGTGACTTCTTTCCTTGCAGTTTAATTTACTTACCTTTTCAGTGTCTATTCCTCTGGACATTGACCAGGTGGAAACGATGTAATCCATCACACGTTCACTCAGTCCTTTAGGGACCTGGTAGAGCTTTAGAAAGTCCCGGACACTGTTCAGCATTTCATGATATCTGTTTGTATTAGCGTACATTTGCTGAAATATGGTTGTCACATTACCAAAAATGGTAGCATACAGAAGGGCTGTGAAAAAGAAGAAAAAACATAGAGATAATACATAATTAGTTGTGATAATCAGTCTGTGTTCCACTGTGCTTTATGTCTAGAAATGCCAGGTCCATAAAAACATACTCAATATTGGTGCTTTGGTAGGAAGGCCTGATCAGCACAAGCATTTTATAAGCCTTATCTACAACTACAAACTGAGGACCACCACCTACTTTTGTGAGGCCGAGTTCTGTATCATGGAGTTCTGAAACACAACTATTTGTCTTTGTCCATCAAACAATTCAGTAGTAAACAAAACCTTATGAAACCACAACAGAAGACACAAGAATTCTATGACAAATAGCTTGACAGCAAATACTTCAAATTTTATAGCACCTGTGTTGAAGTGCCATCAGTGACAGATTTCCAGGCTTTAAGTGCATTATCACAGTAGTAAGCTGAGTCATCATTACCCACATCAGTGTGACAACAGCAATGCATCAAAGCAGAAGATGGAATATGTAAGAAACAGCTACCATGGGTCAGTAATTTATAGATGCAAGTTTAATAATATATAAAAACTCACATTATGTTTTATACTCTTCAGGCAAAAAAACAGCAAGGGCTGAGGCAAGAGCTAGAGCCCTCAGAGGCAGAGCACTGCACAGCCCTTCCAACTTTACTCAACACATTTATGAAGCCAGCTGGTTCATCAAGATGGGTTTAAGAATAAACATAAGGAAGAAAAAAAGGCACTGTTTCCAAGTGTAGAGAGAAGCAGATGAAAACACACAGGGTTTGAGAAGATCCACCTGCTGAAGCCCAAGACAGAACAGCAAGCTGGTGGCAGCCTCAGTGATCATGTTTTGATAGCTTGCAGAGACTGGGGCTAAGGATCTTCCAGCCAATCCAGCCCTGAATGAAAGGGATGGACAGGAAGCCTCAGTGGGAGCTTTCCTATGTTGTGAATCAGGCAGTGACAGGCTGCCTGTAGGGGCAGAGGAACAGTCAGACCAGATGTGATGATAGCCACCAGTAAGTGCTCTGGCTTGCTGAGTAAGTTCTTCCTCTTTATCATTTCCTGTCCCCCCAAACAGGCACCAGATTATCAGTATCATATCTCCTCCACTCACGATAAAAACAAATAACTGAGAAGTCATATTTCTAAAAAATAAGAGAGTATTTTGCCTTATCTACATACTCCTTTTTGCTGTCTATTTCCTCCTTCACCACCTATAAAAAAAAATCTTCATCCCATTCTTTCCTCTGAGAATGCAGCTATTTATTCAGGTCAGTGTTATAGGCAGATATCCTTAAGCCAACTGAGATACTTTAGGGTTCTATGACCAACAAAAAGCCTTTGATATTGTGCAAAAGAAACTTAGAGGACTGCCTTTCCCCTGATCATTAATAGATGTCATTTAAATTCAGATTTGCTCAAGGCTTTTACACTGCTGATTCTCTACAGAATTTCTTCTTGATGCTGCATGGCTTCTTTTCTTTTGAATTTTTGTAGAGAAGAACTCTCCCCTTTTCCAACTACCCCTCTACACAAATGGGTATAAAAATATACAGAAAAATGTGCAAACTCAGTTTACAGAAAAATGGAGAGTATGAATAGTGACACAGTGACCACAAACATATATATTATATCTCCGTTTAACCTTAACTTGTGCCTGAGCAAAACCATATCAGGAAGTCTGATACAAGGAGTAGTGAGCACTTTAAAATGCTTTAAAAAACAGATTTATCATAACAGCTCCCTCGTCCATGAATACTTTGTATTTGAACAGCATCACCTTTCCCTAAGTCCTGGTTTGCTCTCTGTTATACCGATGCAAACATGACCCTACAGGACGTTCATTGCAGTAGCACAAGGCATCCACAAACACTGTTCTGTCAGCCAGCATAGCACTGAAATAGGAGACAGATTAGGAAGTAGGTCACAAGCAGATGCTTGTTTGTAGATTTCTGGGCAACCATACTTGTGTCCCTACAACTCTTTGGCTGAACCTGGGGGTTCAGTGCCTTGGCATGCGTAGTTCTATGCCAGCAAAGGTAAAATGGAGTGCCCATTCTGTCCCATTACTGTCCAGCTACATGAAGCCTAAGGAAAAAACAGAAATTTGGTTCTACATTTTGATTACTATGAGGCAAGTAATTTTCACTGCCAATTGCAGCTCCAGTATGACAATTATCTTGGCAAGAAAAGTTATTGCTGCCTAGATTAATTTTTCATTTTTAAAAAATTCCCAAACTTAGAATCCTTAATTTATCATTAGCTAACCATTTTATTACTATTAAAGGCACATTAAAGCCAAGGATTTTTGCAGCCTAATATTGGCTAGATACATTAACATATTAAACATTGAACTCTTCTGCATGGAAATAGCTGGCTGTGTGCCTCTCCTTCTTTCCAAAGGAATAATGAAATGAACCCACTGCAGCAGACTGCAGCCCCAGAATGATTTCAGAAACACACACTCTACTACAGGAAGAAAGTTGGGCTATTTATGACAGAGTAAAATCCCCAATATCTCCTCTAAATGAATGTCAAGATCCCTAGGAAAAGATAAAGCTCCCCCTCCCTGACATTAATATTCTTTTCCAACAATAGATAAAGAAAAACACATTGTCCCCAACAATGTGACTACCCATTTACAATGCAGCCTGTGTTACCTCATTTAAACCAGTGTTTAAATAACGTCAAAGAAAAAAGCATAGTAATTTCAATAGCAAATTACCCACACAAGTGAATCATGAAGGTCAGACACAGGTTGGAAAGGTCACCAAATCATCTGCTACTTTTAATGATGTAACAAATAAGAATAGAGACATAAATACAAGTCAGTGTAGGCTTCAGCTACCACAGTAAAAGATCTGGGATCTGATTTTAGAATTATAAAAGGAAGAATTTCTATCTGTAAGAATGAGAGGTTTACAATTACCCCAATTACAGATTTAAGTGCTGCATGTGGTTCCTGAGATGAATCATCAGATTGATGATGATTTGTTCAAAATGCACTCATCCAAAGCCCTCGCATACAAAATGTGTGCATAAGAACTACACAGCAACAAGTGAGAACCAACGTCAACTAGTGAACAACCTCTCTTACATTTTACCCCAAAGATGTCCAGCACTTTCTGAAACTGAACTGCCTTCATTTTCACTTTCTGAGAAGCTGATCCAGAAAATCTGTCTATCTGCATATAAGTTCTACTTAACAATTAAAAAACCAGAAGAAATCCCTTTTACATACTGTGCTAACCTGAATACGATTCAAAGAGCAACCACCTGGATTTACAAATAGCAGATGATTTAAATGTGTAATTCCAGTTCTGTTTTATCAACAAGTTCTTAGTTTACAACAAATTGTTCAATTCATGGGTGGCTGTGAGAAAGCAGGGCTTTGAAAACCTGTTGCACCATATCACTTCTCACTGAATATGAGACACAACTGCAAATTAACCAAAAAACCCGCATGTCTCAAAGGCATTTTTCAGATAACACATTGTAAGGTCACACAAAATTAACATTGATCAGATAAAAAGAAAAGCAGAAATTAATAATTGTGTGGATCATATCATAATTATATGAGAAAACCACATTATTTTTAAATGTGCAATTAGAACAATGTAAGAGCTTATAATTGGTTGAGATTAGGGGTCTTGATTAGTGGCAATTATGCCTACTTATGGGTAGAGAGCATGCAGTTGAAAGGAAAAAGCTGAACTGTTAATTACAATCTGCAAGCAAATACCAAACTGAACAGGTATCTATCAATGTACTGTTTACAGAATTACTTGTGATAGAATTGTTATTTGTAGTCTTGCAACTTGAAATCAAAATATCTAAAGTAAGATCTTCTTATCAAGTATCTACATAACCTCCTAGAATCAGTACAGAATTTAAATAGGCTGCCTCATTTTCTATCATGACAGATGCAGAATTGTTTAATTTCCTAATTCTTAGGAAGCTTTGTGTATTATAAAGTTTCTTATTTGTAATCTTTCATTTACCTTTTGTTTTTTACTAGTAGAATGTATAGAGATATCATTTCATTTAGCTGGTAAAGAATAAATGTAAACAACAGCCATAATCTAATAAGTCAATTTATATTATGCACTTCATTAATTTTCACAATATATTTACA
>WEIV01026973.1:55472-116423 GCA_013390005.1 Calyptomena viridis
AGAAAACAGAATACAATTGCTACTATCATCTTAGCATGTACATCAATTCCTGAATTTCACACCTTGGGAAAAAGACTTTTTTTTTACATGAAAGTATATTCCTAGAGGAGCTCTCCCCCATGCTGTCCCAGCAACTGTTAGATTCTGCTCTTCCCACAGCTCTCTATTCTCCTGGACTAGAACAGTAAATACACTGCCCCACCTCCCTCTTTCATTACACCAGCTTGTAATTTGCACCTCAGAAGCAAGGCAGTAGCAATGGCAAAGATCAAAGAACTGGCACACTATTATCAATTGAGCAAGTCTGAAAATAATTCAACAGCAAAAAGCAAAGCAGAAAGCCTCAACAGGCCGTGCAGGACATGCACATCAAGCTATGTGGCAGAATCACTTGACTTCTAGGATGAAAGATGAGAGACCACGAGCAAATTTTATTAAATTCTTAGTCAAATCCTACAGCAAATCTTCTCACTCTCATCATCACATTTGTTAAAATCACCCTGCTGACAAAAAAAATAATGGGACACAGAAGGATGACACAGGGCTGCAGCTACAATGGAAATGTCTCCCCTACTGAAGGACAGGACACCAGTGAGGACACAGTCGACAAATGCTAAACAACAGAGCATCAGACGCATAATTTTTTTTCGTCTTCTCATCACAAAAAAACCCAAGAACTGCAGTGAAATGAAAGTCAGCTACATAAACAAGGGAACAGCTGCTCCAAGAAGCCACTTAAGCAACTATGAAGGACTAGAGTAGTAGAAACATCTGTGCACCTTAAAATAGACCGTCTACAGTGTGTAAGGGCAGAAAGGGAAGAGTTAAGAACAGCTATGGAACAAACACCACAAACAGCTACCACTGATTCTCTCCTTACACCCTTTCCTAAATCTACATAATAAAAGCAAAACGCTACTGCAGCAGCACAGACATACAACCTCTTGTTATCAACTTGCAATTTTGCCAGTTTAAGGCTTAATATGGAAAAAGAGAAGAAATTGTTGATAAACCACCAAACCCTCCACAGATGCTGAACTCTAGCATCCCTTAGGATGCTTCAAAACTGAAGGTTTTTTATTTTGATTTGATCTGGTAGCACCCACACAGCTGGTAGCAGCAATCACAGGTGTTTTGGCTCACAAGAATTTCACAAGCCCAGTCATTGTGCACAGCACAACTCTCTAACAGGTTTTCCTTTAGCCTTCAGCATGTTTAGGCTGAGATAAACAGCATGGGAAAACACACAGACCAAAACTGATCAGAGGAGTGATCAAAGCCAAAGTGAATAAAAGCCAGTAAAACAAACTTCAGCATCAGCCCTGCAAGAAAGCTCTCCAACACAAACAGCTCTCTCTAAACTGAAGGGCCAACACCACTCTGCTCTCTATGAAAGGCTGTATCTTGGATGCAAGAGCCTGCTTATAAAAAGAGAGGATGAAGGGCATCCCGCCAAGCTATACAAAGGAAGGGTGGTGGCTATTAGCTCTAGGGCCAAGGCTCTTACCTCTGCACGGCAACACTTCACTAAATTAACCCAATCCCACTAATTAACACTGTAAAATCTGGATTTTGACAAGGTAAGAAGTGTCCAAACAAGTAAAATGGCAAGAATCTTGATTCACAAATCTCAGCATTCATGTGTTTTGAGAGCTACAGTTTAGTATTACACTTACAATGAAAGGTGCTAGCAGTCATCCAGAAGGGGATTTAATGCCAGCCACAGACTCCACTGTGACCACTATGCTTGCAGAAAAGCAGATTACTAAAGTAATTTGATGCACAAAAAGAACTAACCTGTGAGGACTTAGATGTGTTCTTGGTTGAAAAATTGTGGAGTGAGAATCTGGTCATACGCTGTATTTCTGCTTTAAAGGGGAACCAACAGAAGAAACACAAACATAACATTGAGAGGAATTAAAGAGAAGAGCATCCTGGATACAGTGAGCCTTCAAGCTGGTAGACTTTGAAATCCCTAACCATAAACTTCTCTCACTTTCAGGAAAACATGGTTGCATGCTCTTACTCTAGAAACAAACAGCATTTGCAGACCAATGAGTTCACATGACTCTTCTTACTTAAACTGCCTGAAGGCATCAGTTTTTCCACAAGGCCCTGTACTTCCACTGATCGGTTAGTCCCAAAAGGGTAACAGCAGTTTACTTCCAAAAGTACATCATAAACCAGATAAGAAGATGTTATGTTCTGCCTCAATTTGCAGGTAAATTCTTAAACCTGACAGAAAGCCGTGACTCACTGCAAACACAGTAATGCCTAGTAATTAACTGAAAATAGGGTCTTAGCCCTTGATACCAAAAAGACTTTCAAAGAACCATTACAGTTTAATCAATGAGTTCACAGAAAGCTCCTTGCAAAATCAAATTTTAGTTCAGTCAAAATACAATGCTATGGGACAGCAAGATCAACAGGCAAGAAAATTTGAAAGAGAACACACCAGCATGATAACCCAAAGGTAAGACTAGAGAAAAAGGAAGATAATGGCACTTTCCAGTTACCTCTTCATGTTTTATCTCTCACAAGATAGGTTTATCTCTGATAAGGTAAGACTGAATAGCAAGAAAATGTACTGATTTTCACAACTAGTTACAACTACAATTCTGGCAAAGAACAGAGTATTTCTCACATCTTCAGGAGGGTGATAAGGGCTTAATCTAGAGCAAGTCTAGTACACAGGCTTAAAACAGAGTATCATCAAGACCTTGCTCCATATGTGTACTTCAGAGAATGTGAAGTCTTCCTCTAGACTAAGACAATTTGATTACCAAGAGAAAATTAATCTGTAAACTTATCTGAACAAACAGATAACAGCTGCAAAAACTATCTGTATTCCAAACATACCAGGCTAGACTCACCAGTGGGATATTTTCATCAACATGGGATGACTTCAGCTCAGTGTATTCACTATAAGGTTTTACCATGATAAGAATTAATAAAATGCCAAATCCGATTAAATCCTCTGCAATTTGCAAGAAAGGACACTCTTTTAGTGTTTTGTAGAATTTTATGGACAATAAAATTTAAATTGTCTAGAAAATTGAAATATATTTCCATTTCATTTCCCAGCACTAATGAACAGATCACCATTTAAATGACGACTGAACCATTTAAGGGCATAATTTTTCTTCTACAGTTTATACAGGGTAATGCATGGCCATTTTCAATTATTTGGTTAACATTAAATCTCCAGACACTGCTTCTAGATTTTTACTCATTTGCACCAATATAAAGGCTTTTGCTTTGATAGCTCTTTTTTATCTACCCCCAACTTACCTGAAATGGTTTCCCCCAATTAGAAGCCAACTCTCTTCTTTTAAAAATCTATTACTGCAATAGAGCAACACATACAAAAAAAACCCCAAACCAGACAACAAACCAACCACAACTAGGAAAAGTTCTCTTTTCATGTGAAACTACTTACCTACATAGTTTTTATGGTTTCTCTGTTCACCATGTTTCCTCTGTGACTTGTATGATCTTTTCTACAAGGAATTGCAGGAGGGAAATTTAGGGAGACTCAAGGAGATCCATTATCCAAACTTTCTGATCCTTTCCCTACAATGCTGCCTCATGTTCTCCTGGGCTTTGTACTGCTGGCTCAAGCCTGTTGTGTTGGCAGTTACTGAGCCTGATTTTGTAATAACCTACCTGTAGTCTTTGAGGGCCCAGAACTGAATCTGAATTGTACACACCAAAGCCATGATCCAGCACTTATGTGTAAGGAATTCTGGACCAAACTTGCCCCATCACAGTGGCACACAAGAGTTTGATGGCTAGAGTCACTTGCAACGTCCAAGCAACATTCTCCAGTCTGATTCCCTTTGGCCATTGCTCCAACTTCATTTAATTAAGATATCTTACATTTAAGTGCAGTCTTTAGAGTAATTCTTTGTTCCAAATGATAACTGGATTCAGGTAGTTTCCCTCTACTCCCACCAGAGCACCTATGTGGGAAGTTGATAGTTGGATGTATTTCTTGCTGAGTACATTCAGATCTAAATACACCAGTGAAACCACAAGGAGCAAGGACTCAAGGCCCCGCCTGAGACTGCTGCGATCTCACTTCTCATTACGGCTAAAAACTTTACTCAGCTATGCACATAAACCTGGGCTTTAAACACTATACCACAGGCGTGAGCACGTATGCCTGTGATTAAAGTTAAGGACACAGTTAGGAGAAATACCAAGACAATGCACTTCTCTTTGACCACTAACTTTCATCCAATGACTTACTAAAGCTTTTGCTGTCCATGTATCAAGTATAGCACAGTCTTTTTTTAGGCTTTGTCTTCCCTGAGAACAACAGAAAAGGTAAAATTTCCATGCCTATAAATTCCCCCAATATAAAAGCAGAGTGGGATGGAGGTACTATGGTTTCATTGTGAAGTGAACCAGAGGTGGGTGGTAGAGTGCTGGCCTCACCCAGCCAGCTGATATAAAAATTGCATATCCCTTGTCTCACAGATTCCAGAGAGAAGTAACTTCTCTGGAGCGTCCCCAAACCAAAAATTAGTTAAACAGAATCCTGAAAATGACAGAAAGCGTTTAACTGAAAGCCTGTGTCTCCCATAGCTCACCTACACCCTTCAAGCTGACTTTGCCCCAAGCGGTCTCACTGTGAAACCACCAGTGCCCTACGTACTCATGGTAATCACTGAGGAGATGTCAGGTCTGCTCAGCTGACAGACCAGCAGCAAGAGTTAAGAGTGTGGCTGCACCTGACAGGATGAATGGATACTGGACATAAGTGCAACAACTAATTCTCAGTTCAGATCAACTTTACTGTGAAAGTAAGCCCCTAAAGCACTTAACTGGATTGTGCTGTACCTGTCTGCTTTGCTTCTCCGCAGCTCATCTGAAGCTTCTGATGCAATAACCTTAGTAAGACAGACTCCTGGAGCCTTGCTACTTCAATAACCACATCAAGACAGCAAGATACTCTTCAGACAACACTGAATGGCCTGTCAATCCCATCTTGCACATGAACAACTTTTACTTTTGGGTGTAACAAGTACAAACAAGTTATGTGACTGTATTCCATACAGAGTTTTCAAACACTTCCAAACAAACCTGAACCAAAGTGGTCCCAAACCTTCCCTTCTCTGGTATCATTAAACAGTTAATAATATTTAGTGATGTTCATAACACAAATAAGAATAATGAAATTTTGAATCATGTTGAATAAACCAATGAGGTCAGAGATAAAGATAACGTTTACAGATGAAGACTAACTTGATGTGGTTAAAAAATAATTGTCACTGGAATGACTAGGTCTGAGTCATGCTACTCCCACACACTATTCACAGGTGTGCTTGCAGACCAAAATCAATAGGTGTGCACAGTATGTGCAGGAATGTGAAATGGGAATAGCTCATGGACAGTGGCTTCTCTAGGCGGGCCTGCTTTACTGATGAGTGAAATGACAGGCTAGTGGAGACATACATGGTTTATCAAAAAATAACTGGAACAACTGGTTTTATTTTTAATGAGAAACCATTGATGGCTGCATGAGAGAAGAATGCTTTCCTCCTGAGTAGTGAAAAGGGTTACAGGCTAACTTTTCAAAATAGGTATTCGTTACTATTCCTACAGCTCCAGTCTTGAAGATACTTTTCCTCCAGGCTGAGCTGCTGTTTTATTAGAACTCAGCAGGACTAGAAGCAACAGTAAATATGCATACAGCTGGGAGTTCCACACTTCATTTCTAAAAAGGATTATATTTATCATTATATTCAGGGGTAGATGTTATTGCATAAGAGATACTGCCTAAATTCTTTTTTAAATAAACATTACATGGAAATCATCTGACATCTAAAAAATTTCAGGTAGCTGCATTTTGTGCTTTGGTGAGTTTGTTAGGAAGTCACCGCAAAATACAAATATATTTGCGCATATACAAACATACACAGTAAAAAGTAATGACATATTAATATCCCACTGGGACCTTTTTAGAGAACTGTTCTGCTTGTGCACCAGTGAGGCACACAAGAATGGCATTTGCAGATGCTAATAAGATGAAGGTGGCCAACAGAAAGTACAGAGGACTCCCAAAGGTAATGAAATACCTCTGTCAGTAATTTACAGCTACAAACCTCATCGAATAGTTAGGCACCCAAAGCTTTTCCTTACTTAGGGAAGAATGATTTAGGGAAGATTTTAACTATGACTCCCTGCAATCAGTGTACATCTTGGATACAACAGGCTTGCGTTTCAAATATCAGTGCAGGAGTAGAGACCTGAACTCAGGTCTTCCATTTTCCAGTAGAGTTCCTTCACATAAAGATGACTTGAGTATTTTGAGAGAAAGAGAAAGGAGAGGAAAAGAGTTTTTATTGTTACACCTCATCCAGTCTCCACAAATACAGCAAGGGTATGATCCCAACTTTACCACATCCTTGGAGTTTATTAATGATGAAGGAATTGACTAGAATGGAAAAGGCAGATCTCTCTGGCCATAAACACAGACTTCTCTGCTCTCACCTCTCCACAGAGTAGTGCATTTTCTGGCATGTTGTGGTGTGTGATTAATAGGTATTTCTATATTATGTATTTCTGTACTATATAGCTCTGTTACCCCCTGAAGTTGAGAGGTTCTGTTATCCCCCCTGCCCTTCTCCAGATGGTTTGTCTCCCCCTTCTCATTGGTTAAACTCCCCTATAAGAGCCTGAAACAGGAAGTAGTTTTGGCTTTTCTTGGTTGGCTTCCTTAAGCTTAGGACCCTCCGTAGGGCACGTTGCCCTCAGAGAGAAATAAACTTAAAATATTCCTAACCAAGAAGAGTCGCCGGCATCCTCTTTGTCCTCCGTTTGGCGGTAAACCCTCGAGGGCTTGCAAGAGGGCACACACAGCCCGGCAGCCCTTAAGCACTTCTGGGCTGGACCTCCCTGCAACATGGAGACTTTTCACCCAGAAGTGCCCCCTCCTAACGCATGCTCCGAGGCAACTACCAAGCCCGGGCTGAAGAAGGAGCTGGGGCTTGCAGAGGGAGCCGCTATACTGGCATGCTTGCTCAGGGAAGCTTTACTTGGCCAGCCACAGTGGGTTGAGAACACGAACTATCCTAGCACTACCAAAGATCCTACGAAAAAGGTAGTTTCTACGATTGGTTTAAGTGATGTCAAATTTGTGCATCAGCAAAGTCTTTGGAATCACAGGGATATAAGATGACTGTAGCGCTTGATGAAAGCAGCCAAAATCTCAGTTTAAGTAAGCCCTAGCACATCACCAGGAGTCAAACCTCAGAGTAAACTTATCAATGTGACACAAGGCGCATAACATGAGAACAAGGGCTCCTCTTGAACTTAAATCCTAATCTTTGGATTTTAAAATGAGAAGTTCCCCCTAGATCCCCACTCACTGCTGACACAACACTGATCTAGCTTAATCCTGCAGCTGTCCCAAGACAGTCACTAAGGAAGCATTCCCTGGTAATTCTTGTAGATCAGGTACAACTTTCACAACATCAGAGGATATCCAGAAGTTATCACAAGTCTTTTCCTTGTTAAAGCACTGAAGAACTTGCCTTCTGTAATTCTCTGCCACATATAGGATCACCTAAGAGTCACCTTAGGTGAAGAAGGATCACCTTCACTCTTCCAGATCTTAAATTCTTTCTTCCCACTGATGGAAGGAACAAGATCTTACAGCTCATTGGAGATGAATAGTAAGATTTGGGCAACCAATTGTGGTAAATATATTCCATGCCATTTACAGGCATTGAAGTTCTCAAAGAATAAAGAAATGAAAATGCAGGAACTTATTTTAGCACTTAAATTGTGGTAATAACCTACATGCTCATCTTTTGAAAGGTATGTGAGGTGAAGAACCATTTGTAAGCTCTGTGTGTTATCATGAATATTCATTTACTGGTCTTAGGCACAAGGCAAGGCTAGAATGCTTTTCAACAGCTTGAATTTTTGATATTGTATAGCTACTACTGGCTGACAGATATTAATGATTCTTGACAGAATGCTTATCTTTGATCTGTTGCTGTAATCAATCAGCACAAGAGCAGCAGGCTATTAAAATATTTTTCTGTCAAGCTCACTTGACATGCTTTGAATGGTACACAGTATCAGTGTTAGGTTTGGATTTTTTTTAGGTTTCTGGTTTGTTGTGGGGTTGTTTTTTGTTTGTTGGTTTTGGACTGTTGGTTTCATGGTTCTTTGGTGGTTTCTGTTGTTGGTGGTTTCATTTTTTAATAAGAGAATCTACCTGCAAACCACACAGCTGGATTTTCTGGATCAGCATCTCCTGAAGTTGTCCTTAAATATCACTCTTGATGTTAAGCACTCAGGATGCAGTCACCATGGTTTCAGCTTCCTCTTCCTTCTATCCTGCCTTTCTCCCTACACATGCACACTCTTCTTTAAACCATTTCTTCCTGTCAAATCCTTGTCATCTACCTGGCCCAAAATTACTCTTCATGCTTCCTTCCAGAAGTTCTGCCCTCCTGTTTTCTCTCACTTCTTCCAATTTTCTATTCAATACTCTGTCTTCCTCCGACCTTCCAGAAACCTGTCATGGGAGTAGTGCTTTAGCAGTCTCTCTGCATCCCAGAGACTGCAAAATTTAAATTAACAGCTTAGCAAACCCATCAAAGGGGCTGCCAGACCTTCTTGGCCTCAATAGAAAAACCTAATGACTAGGACGGAATCAAAGTTAAATTAGATGGTCAAGAGAACACAGAGTCTTCACAGATTAGAGGAGGAGAAGGGGAGGGACAGGGATACAAGCCTAAGTATGTAAGAGCAGGGTGGAAGAGCAGAAAAGAATGCAGGTGAGGTTAGGGACATAGAAAACAAAGCATCAGCCAATAACTGAACTGGTGAAAAAAAAATAGAGAGGGTTTAAATGTGCAGTTTTCTGTACAAGCTTGCCTTTACTAATATCAATACTCTTGAAGTTAAAAAGACACACTTCACTAGCACGGGAGAGGGAGGGAATAGCTACACAGTGGTATGACATGTACAAAGCACACTAAAAGACGTTCTGTACTAGTAAGATGTGAAGAATTAGAGTGGCAAGATAGGCAAAGCAGAGACTGGGAGCAATTTGCATAAGGCCACACGGCAGGGTGTGTGACAGAGCTGGGAACTCAGCCCAAACCTGCCAGCTCAGGTCCTCTCCCCTCTGCACTAGCTCCCACTGGCTTCTGCACTGTACTTGCAGTATTTTTCAGCACTGATAAGCAGAAGGTTTTTTCACCTTTTGCTCTGCCCTTTGCCTACCAGCTTATTTCCTTTGCAGGCCATAACGTCTGTTTGCTGTGTCCAGAAACTTCTGCAAATTCTGGAGGCCAACAAGCACCAATTCTCTCGAACACTTGGTAATCAGCTCCCAGGAGAAAACAGTAACACTGGCTCTAGGTGAATCTACATTACTCTAGTAAAATAAAATTGTACCAAAAGCCTGCTTACTGAAGAAATGGTTTGGGTTAGGACCATGTTCACTAAAATCAATAAGTGAAATGCAGCAGTAGAAGGCTGAGCTGTTGCTTGTATGCATCCCTAAAAGCTTTGCTTGAAGAGTGTCAGACTTCAGACTAAGCAAGTGAGACCAGAAGAACACAGTGCTAGTGACAACAAATACCACGGTGGGAATGTTTGGGGGTTTTTTTGCTGGAGGCTAATGAAAATAAAGCAAATACTGTATGATCTTTACTTGCTTTCTCCATTATTTCAATTTTGAAAGCTTAGGCAATAAGCCAGAAAGATGAAAGAAAAAACACTTTAGAACAAGCCAAGGGACTAGACAACAAATCCAGAGAGATTATTGCAGAGGGCATTAAAGAAAACAAAAATATTGGGTCCAAACAGTATCCTTCACACAAAGCCTAAGTAAACAGGTTGTCACCAGCCAGATGTGAAATAGAGGGATAAAGTCCTTTGAGTTAATCTGCAGACTGACAGAAGAGAGCTTCAAAAGCGTCTGCACAGCCACAAATCTCTTCACAGCGTTTTCACCTGCCCAAGTTCTCCTCATCACTGTGCCATCAGAGACAGCATCCATCCACTGCTCTGCAGCTGGAAGGAGAGGAGGTGGTTCTTCTGAGAATGCTACCAACATTTTGATCCTTGAACCACTTTTCCTCCCTAAATGTGTGAATCTATCCTATTTGACATTATTTTTCTATCACTAACAAAGTAGAGATGTTAAATCCTGAACAATTCTAAAGGGTATGCCACACCATACTTCTTATTAGTGTGGTCTGAGAAGGGAAAAGGAAAGAGGGAAATTGCTTAGAAAACCGTATTTGACTGGAATTACTATGAGGATACCCCAAACAGAATATTCAGGGATGTGTTTTCATATTCCTAATCCAAATGCAGGAGGGAGAAAACACATGTGTATCATGCAAAAGGCATAAGATTCTTAAGGTAAACTTTTTTTATACTTCACCCAACACATTAAGAATCTGTTTCCCCTTTCCCTTTCAGATGACCACGGTGATCTGAAAATTTCCAGCATCTAATTGCCAGTCCTGACTCTCTCTGCTGGCACTTGCACATAGTCTCCTCTTCCTCAGCCATAGAAAAGGAGCAATATCCTTTAGCATTTCCAACAGCAGTGTGATAGTGGGAAAGTGTTGTTACAGCACTTTCATGAAAATGTAGAAATATTTTGTTAAGTGTTAAAAAACCCCGACCTTTGGAATCTTCGAGAGTTCATTATCACTTTTTTTTTTCCTTCCTGTATTATACTGCCCTTGTACTTAATGGCTGGTACACTTCAACTTCCAGCAAGACTAAAGTTAGAACAGAATTAAGTTGTAAGGAACATAAAACCTTTACTTGCCTTAATGCGTGGTTCCGCAAAAAGGACAACTGCTAATAAAAGTCTTCAAAAAAAACCACTTTATCAACATTATAATAAGAGTGAAGACATGAAGAAAGCTTCAAACACTGGAAGTTGCAAGGTGGAAGTGTGGGAGCTCATTAAAAAAGCACTGCACAAGAATGCTCAAGGCAAATGCCATTCAAACTTTTTCTACTCTGAAGTTATTTAATCGTTACAGGAATCACAAGGGATAAGGCAATGTATAAAGGAACTGGCTTCTGTAGGCTTGCTGCTGTTCAGTCTTCTGGAAAGGTATTCACTGTAAAAGTGCCATCAATTTAAAATGCTCCTCGGTTCTGAAAAGCAATCTTTCTAACCTGAGGCTCCATACTTCAAGCTGCAGAGCACCCTCAGCTGAAACAAACCAAACGACATGGGGCTTCTGAGCACCCTAAAAGACCAGAACCACAAAAGAGGGGCAAACTGAAGTATTATGCAAGTAGAAATACTTATTTTACACACACACAAAGCTAAATTCATCCTTATGTGTGTCATCAATTCCAATAATCCAACATGCAGACAACATAGTTTCTGCATTATCACTTTGTGCTCATTCCCTGAGCTTTAAAAGCAAGGTAGCAATGCAGTGTCAGGAAAGTCTATTTCCAGACAATATACACTTACATGGAACTGCCCAGTTTCCCTTTTCAGTGCATTTACCATCACTAATGCTGTTCTGCACAGACTGGATGAAACCATGCTACAAAATCAGCAAGGAAATTTTTATAGGCATATAAATTATTACAATTGCTACAAGGCTGTGGGCAAACCAGTCTGGGGCATGTGTTTAAGTACTCAAATTTAAAAGATCTGAGTCATTCTGTAAAAGGTGTAACAGCATCAATGTTGCCACAGAACTCAATCCACCAGAGTTACAATCTTTTCTTACTAAAGTATTCATTTCTTCACTATTCTCTATCAGCTGACAATCCTTTCACACAAACAACCAGACAACACAATGAGTGGGGAAGAAAAGGCATTTCTTCACTGACCAAGCCTGTCTCTCTGTCATACATTCTTCAAGAAGCATCACCCAGGCATCTCTCAGCTGACAACCACTGAACCACTACACTGACCCTTCAGCAATGAGAATTAATAGCCACTGCAATACCTCTGTGCATAGGAAAAAGGATAAGCAACCAGAATTAGGAGTGCAGGATTTAATCAGTGAGTCTCTACCATTGTCTACGGATTTGCACCAGACCTTTGCAGACTTTCTAAACAGCAGAAACACCAAAATTCACTGCTCATTTGAATACAGCTACCAAAGTTGGGAATATCTCATAAAGCTCAGAAACAAACAATACCCTTACTTTGCTATCATGCTATGCCACTGCTGGTCCTGCCAAAGCTGATTCTGGAGTCCATTACAGCCCAGCTCTCAAATCCTTTACAAGTCAAGAGCTCTACAAACCAAGCTGTGACAAAAAACAGCTAACAGTAATGAGGAAAAAAAATCCAACATATTAATGCTACAGCAGCAAAGCAAGATTTAGTTTTTCTTTCATGGTCTGTGCATCCAGCACAGCATCCATAAGCATACCATAAAGTGCACACATGCACCAAAGGGCAAATTAACATAAACTGGTGCAACAGGTTCTCTCCCATCACCTTGGAGAAGAGTCACACTGGGAAGAATTTCCAAAGAACCACAGGATAGAAGTTGATCACTTAAATTTTTTACAGTAAGGTTGTAACAGGAGAGAGTTTAAGATTAAGGGGAAACAACTTAGTGCAGTGTTGGTGCCAACACTTGTGTCAGCATCACACACCCAGTACTCAACTCTGCTAACCCAAACAAGCAGGTTTCAGAATGACCCCAGTTGAGGAAGAGTCTGAAGGCAAATGATTAATCAGCTCCTGTCCAGGACAGGACCTTAATTAATGTAATCAAACCCATTATTAGGTTACTTGTGGCACACAGGCATCACCAATTAACTCATTAATGGCCAGTTCAACACATAAAAAAATCAGTGCCTGGAAAGAAGCATACACAGCATTTTCTGGTATCACACTGGACTAGAGAGGAACAGAGAAAGGAATTTACTCCCCAAAAGAAGACAAAAAAGAGGATGTTTTTAAGGTTTACAGGAAACGAAATAATACAAAAAGCTCCAACTTGTATAATAAAACCCAAAAAGTCACTTGGCTGAAAAACAGACAAGCAAACAAGCACTTGTGCATAGCAATGTCTAGTACAGAACCCACTCTGCAGAAAACCACGGCAGTGCTGTTTGAGGCAAGCTTACAAAGGCACAGGTACCAAAGACCAGCTTAGTTAACCCAGTAGGTACATACTATCCACTATTTAAAAGTGCAGTCTGTCCATCACCTACCACCTTTTTCTAGATGCTCTTAAGTTTAACACCTTGCCCTGGGCTCCAGCAGCACCGTTTCTCCACCAGATGCTACTGCTGCCACAGCTGGGGGGTGAGCCATGCTGCTTCTTCCAGTGGGTGCTTCCCCACTGCGGCTGTGGTCAGCCTGCCAGGGTGGGCTGTGGGCACTGACAGCTAAAGGGTGCCGACATGTCTTAGCTTGTCCTCAGAGCAGTGACTTTCAGAAGCAAAGTATGCCCGTTTTTTCCCGAGTCACACTAAAGTCAGGTATCCCCTGTTGTTTCCGTAATTCATTCTCTTGTGTTTCATCCAGAGAAGGCAATACATATAATTTTCACGTCTACTCAGCACTTCCACTAACATTAAAGCATGAATATGGCTATTTCAGTAATTGCATAATCTTGCATGTCTTTCAAGTTCGGCATTTTCCAATAGGTCACTATTAAAGGTCCTTAGATTGTTGGTACCTTTCTTGAAAGAAGACTTAGAGTTTTTTTAAGAATTTTTTTCTACAAATAATCCCTTGCTGCCAAATTTAAATTTCCAGCCCTGCTGTTCTTATGTACCTGCTCTGAACATCAAAATCTTGGGGTCTTAAATGGACAAACGCCATTCTTTCTCTAAGAAATGGCTGACCTTGATTATCTCAACTTGAAAACAGAAAGATTTAGAAAGTTACAAACATGAGTCAAATGGAAAATAGAAAGAAAATGTGTAGACAACCCTAATTATAGATGTTGCTACATTTTGTTTCTAATGCTATCATGATGGCAGCAGACAGATAATAGCAGTAAAATCATAAATGGTAGGAGAGACTCGGAACACAAGCAATAACACAAAGCACATCATCAGCCTGTGGAATGAACAAAGCCATCAGTAAAAAAAAGCTCTTTGTTTTTGGGTTTTGTTTGTTTTTCCATTCTAATGAGAAGACACTGGTTCAATCAAGCTGTTTTGAGCTGATGATCACAGAATTGTTTATGTTGGAAAAGACCTCTAAGATCATCAAGTCCAACTGCCACCCCTGCACTGCCATGTTCACCACTAAACCCTAAATTCACCCTAACTGCCACATCTACATGTCTTTTAAATACCTCCAGGATGGTGAATCTACACTGCCCTAGGCAGTCTGTTACAATGCCTGACCATCCTTTCCATGAAGAAACCTTTCCTATCTAATCTATCCAATCTAAACATCCTCTGGTGCAACTTGAGGCTGTTTCCTCTTGTTACTAGGGAGAAGAGATTGACTCCCACCTCCTATAATCTCCTTTCAGGAAGCCACAGAAAGCAATAAGGCCTCCCCTGAGCCTCCTTTTCTCCAGGCTAAACAAGTTCAGCTGGCTTAGCTGCTCCTTTTAAGATTTGTGCTCCAGACCCTTCATCAGCTTTGTTGCCCTTTTGTAGCGTTGCTCCAACACCTCAATGTCTTTCTTGTAGTGAAGGGCGCAGAACTGGACACAGTATTCAAGGGGTGGCCTCACCAGTGCTGAGTACAGGGAGATGATCATTCCCCTAGTCTTGCTGGCCACATTATTTCTGACATAATAGCTGTTATACTCTGTTTGCTTGTCTGATGGTAATTTTTAAAGTCCACAGTCTGAATTATAGCATATTGTATTCACTACAAAATGATACAGCACAGAACGAGCAGAGATTACACAAGGCATACAGAAGCACAGTATGGTTTTGTTGTTGCACAGATATCAGTGCTAACCTTATCAGCTGACACTGGGAAGGTGCAGTCATCTCTCTTGCTAGAGAGACTGCATATCTGCAAGTTGCAGCTCTTTCCTGACAGGACCAGAAATATTAACACCACCATTGAGAGTGCAGTTGTTTCCACAAATAACTAGGGGGTTTAAACTGGTAGAATTAGCCTATGCTGCTAGGCTTCTCTATTTTAGTTTTTCATTCAAATTTTAACTTTTACAGTTCTATCTGTATTTCCTCTATTAAACATTCTGCTTAGGTGCCATTGACATATAGGTATGTACATCCTTGACTTGAAAAATCATATACTATTACATCTGTCTTATCACCTGTTGTCCAAGGTCAGAGTATTCCAGTGGGTCACCACTAGAGATAGTCATAATTCTTAATGCCAGGGTTTTTTTTATAGGTGTGATAATAATAAAGGTAATCAATTATAAATCTATTCTGACTCAGAGGCTTAGCAACATGAAGTCAGGTTTGCAGTGTACCAAGTGAGGGAAATCTGAAGCTAAAACACAATTTATCAAACACCCATGAAAATATTGGTCAAAATAATTTCTCAAGGGTTAACATAAAAATGATGTGGCAGCACACAAAAGTCTCCAATTCTGCCAACAGGCAATTTTTTGTTTGAACATTTAAAATTGACATAATTCGAAGATCTATCTCAATAGGGTGAATAGGAAAAATAAGTGCATTCGCAAGCAGAGATTCTGAGTCAATCTCAGAAGAAAGCCAACTTTTCAATGAAAGGTGTTATGCCTTCCTTTACTGCAAAAGTTCTTGAAACACTGGCAGCTCTCAAGCAATCAAAATCTTCATAAGTCCTCCTGGAACACTTCAGGAACAGCACAATTGGAGTCAGCAGAGGAGAAACTGATGCAAAAGTAAAATCTGATCCTTAGGGTCAACAGGTTTTGTGGATTGCATGTTACTTTCTTCAGCTGGAACATTTCTGTGCTGCCTTACCTCTCCTGATCATTCAGAACTGGGGCACCAAAGAGCTACTTGCTTTTCCTACACTCTCTGGACATGGGCTTAGCAGAGACTGGGGAGGAAACTTGCTGTTTCTCAGCTATAATTACGGTGAGTGCTCTTTTTTCACTTTAGATGAATCTACAGCCTGTTCAACTGTGAGAGGCAAGAAATCCTGTAGCATTTAAAATTACCTACAACTAATGGGCATTTCAAACAGCAGGTTGTTTGGGAAAGTAGCCCTGCCTTACAGTAATGCCTTTGGTCCACCAGACAGCCAGCAACTGACAGCAAAGTCCTTCAAAACTGTTAAAACAGAAGTACTGCTGTGTAGCTACTGATGGATAAAACTTTTCTGTTAGCAACCAGTGGGAAATTTGGCTGTGTGGCCTTAGGCAAACATTACTGTGTATCAACCATTTTGTGCATCACTGCATAGAAAATGGTACAAAACCACACACTGTCTTCTTAAAAGTATAAAGCAGTTCTCTCTGGCAGCATAAGGATAGAGACAGCAACTAAAGGAGGAAAAACCAGCACTAGCAGCACAAACATAGCAGTCTCAGATTTAAATTCTTTCTTTTTCTCCACCCATACTGCTGCCTTCTGCAGCTTCTTTCACTGCCCTTTTACCCAAAATTAATCAAGCTCTTCAGCCATCTCCAGCGGCTTAAAGCCTGGGCCTACAGATCCTGTCCCCAACCCCTGGCAATACCCAACACCAAAAGCTTACAGGAAACATTTCTCATTCATGTGCAGCCAAAAAACACTTTCATAGAATTCCTCCCCACTGCCCTCTCCTTCTGACACCATCTCACATTAAATCTATGCTAAAGAGGAAGTACAGCCATGGTGTGTCTTACAGAACAGCTGTAGGAAAGAAAACATGTAACCACTACTACAAGGACAGTATTTGTGCCATTAACACTGATTCACACATGTTTGTGCAGAGTGTGCAAGGCTAGAAAGTTAGTTCTGTTCCTGACCAGTTCTACCACAGCTACTCCCCCAATGCATGAGAACAAGAGAAGCTTCACAGCAGACTGTTATCCTTCCCAACAGCTTGAGAAGCATAGTTGTCCTTAGGCTCTTATCTTCTCCAGCATTTCACTACTGAACTGCCCGTTTCACTGTGCTTTGGACGCTTGCAGTTGTACCAGGACTCCATGTACTGAACCATTCACACCTTTCAGCTATAGTTGCCTGTTGTATCATATTTTCCATTTCAACCCAAACTGGTAAAGACTCGGAGCATTTTTTATTGTCTGGCTGCCAAACGATACAACACAATGGTCCCATAAAACAGTAGTCTTCCCTCCAGTCTTCTGTATTATCGAAGGCTATGTATGAATAAAAGATAACTCCATTCCGGATCTGAACTTCATTCTCATGAAGGGAGATATCTTTTATGTTGGCATAATCACAATCTAAATCTCATACACTTTATACAGTACAATAATCAAGCCTGATAAAATCAGCACATTCAACTAGCCATACTTGTGCCTCAGCATTTTTCCCTCACACAAATATCTCAAATTCTCTTTTCAACTCTCTGTCTGTTTTAAAGCAACATGCTTCAAACCATGCTCTTTCAGCCATTAAGGGTCAGAGAAGAGAAATAATGCTCATCTGTTGGACTACAGGTCTGTTATTAGTATGAGGAAACAATCATCTTAAACATGAACCACATAAGTTTCTGTTTATTTTGGGTAGCAGACAAAAAAGAAGTTTAAGAGTTTGTAAAGGAAAAGGAAGAAACCTTAGTTTCAACTTCAGGTTCTATTTCTCTCTCTCAACACCTGCTCCCTCTTTTGTCCACCCACACACACCTCAGCATAAAAGCAAAAGAAGCAAGGGAATTCATGGCTAAGCTTTGCAAATGAAGATACGGGAAGGGCTCTACCCACACTTGCTACAAGTGCACTGATGGCTAAAAAGGCCTACATTCTTCCATCTCACACTTTTCAGTGCACTTACTGACACCAGAAGAAGCCCAAAAAGCAGATGGTCAGCTGTACTGCTCTGAAAGGACCTTCTGATGCCATTACTGGAAAAGAGGAGCATCCATCAACTTGACAGCTTCAAGTCATACCCAAGAAGGTGCTTAGCAGTGTCACACAGATCTCTGTCTCAGGTACTGCTGTTCTCATACTTCTAAACACAAGTGGAGAAGCTTTGATTGATTTGTCTGTTGTCACAAGGAGTGTGCTGTCTTATATCAGTGAGGAAAAAAAAAACTCTGACTCGCCTGCCTCTCCCCTTTTCCTTTTTTTCCAGAAAGCTCCCTTCATGGTCAGACTGTGTATTTCAGTGCCATTCCCAGCATGTACTGGTGACTCAGTATCCCCAGGCGCCCCTTGGAAACACCTACACCAATGCAGGCAGCAAGGAGAACAAACAGGAGCATCTAGGATGACTAAGTATAGTTACAGGGAAATGTTCTCATTGGGATCATGAAGACATGAAGACATGGTGGGATGGTTCACAGAGCCGAAATCCTGTGGCCCTTCAGGAAAGGCAGGCTGGGAGAGTGAGGAAGGAGACTTGCTCTTTATTTAAGAGAGCTGCTGGATGCATGGAGCTGTGCACAAGGATGGTTCAGGAGACAGCAGAGAACTTACAGCTCATGACTAGTGGGTAGACCAACACAGGTGCCATTGTAGTGGCTATCCATAATAACACCTACATGCACTTTAGCAGCTTTTGCACTTCAAGCCCAAGTCAAAGCTGATGCTCTTTTGACAGGCAGGTCCCTCTCCACCTCCCTGCACAGAGCCTAAATATGTAAGAAGGGCAAAGAAGGGAAAATAGGTTATGGGAAATAACTCATGGTTAACGTGGGTCATGTTAACCACAGGTTAACACCTCAGCTGGGTATGGGACTCAGGTCCCCTGTGTCACACTGTAGAGCACCAGCAAATGGATCACAATGCCTCTTCCAGACACCTTCAGGCTCAACCTCCTGTCACTTAAATTTACTATATAAGTGAAGGCTCAAAGCACTGTTAAGACTTTTTCTCTTCATGATCAGATCAGACCAGCATTATAGGCCAAAAATGGCATATAGATAGGTCGTCTTTTCCATTTAGCTGCCCACAGTCAGTGTGGCACCTATATGACACAGTGGTTTACTCAAAGTAATTTGCCTATTTGGTAATTCATCTATGATTTTCACAGAAGTTTGCTAACTTTATGTGAAATAAGGCTCCCTTCTAGAAAAATGTTCATTTTCCCCTCACACATTCTGCAGCTCCTATCTCATTATTAATATGCAGTCAACTGTTTGCAAGGAATGTGAGAAAGTTCCTGGAAATTTTAGTTTTGGCATACTTAGTTCCTGATAAAATTGATTTTATTATTTTCTCACTCATGTGAAAAAAGGCTTTTATGAAGAAAGAATAAGTAGAATTAGAAATATTCAAAACAGAAGAGAATCAAAGAATCAAAGCCTATTTGCACTGTTGCAATATAGGAAATCACCTATCTTTCCCCTCCCTCTGCATTTAAATGCACCAAACTGAACAAGAAGCTTAAAGTCCAGCAACTGTTTAAGGAATAAGAAGCTCGAAGAGTTACATTTTATAACATCTTCCCTCTCAAAAAGTAAAGGGATCGAACTTAAAAGTAAAGGGATAGAAGTTAAACTGAGTACCTTTTCCGGTTCCTTGTTTCTTATGAAAGTCTTTCTGTGAAGAAAAAAAATTAAAAAAAAAAAGATGAAGTTGCTAATGTGGGATGGCAAAGCTCAGAGTGGTGACAGGCCTAGAAATGAAGTTTTATAGATGGAAGTGAGAGAAAAGTAGGGGGAAGGCACTGGTGGTCCACTACAGGAAAGAGAACTGAAAATAGGAGAACAGCCACCTGAGACCTAGGGTGCACTTCTGTGAACTATTCTCAGTGGATACTGGGTAATTTCCAACACCAAATCTTTGTGTTTGATGCAAAAGGACACACTCTGTCCAGGACCACACACAAACTGCTACACATAAAGGCCTGACCAGTAGGAGATAGAATTCCACTCATTTGCCCTCTGAGTGTGAAAAGGGTGAAAGATTTGGGAAAAGAAACATTAAGATAGGGTTGGTTCAAAACTCGGGCAAGTGTGCTACTTCATATTTTACAAAAGTTGTACTAAAAGTACAAATTGTCACTAAGTGATACAACTGTAATAAATAAGCTTATGGTTTCAGAATTCACTTAATGAACTGACTAGAAGCTTTGAGACTGTTTAAGGTCTTTGTGGACCCAAAACCCCTAACATTATTTTCCACGCTTTTCTACTAAATCTTAATTTTACCAGAAAAATAACTTGCAAAAAACCCCTCATTCAAGTTCAAAGACAGAAATTAATTCTTTAGCTTAAGTCCAATTTTCTCTCCTTCAATTTGGCATTGGAACACTTGGAAGATATTTTCAATCTCCAGTTCCTTCTTATTTCATAGTGAGAATTCCCCAGGATCCTTCCATTAACAACAAAGATGTACCGAACCTCAACCCTGAATCATCCCACTCACCTGCACTTACTGAGCATCTTTTGACATGGTGACAGTACACCTTGGGAAGGCAAGGTTTGTCTATTATCTCACTAGAAGAATTTACTTCCATAAAACCTGGTACAGTTACTGGTTTGATTTCAAAGAAGCAAAAAACCATTCCTCATTCATGATGAGGTAAGAACAATCAAGCCTTAATACCTCAACTATTTCAGCTTTTACCATAAAGCACTTGGGATTTTAGACCCTACTGCCTGCTGAAACCCTTTGGTTAGAAGAATAAATTTTCTACTTTTCTTCCAGGCAATAGGACCTATTAATATATTATAAATCTTCTTCCACATTTTTTACACCAGTTGCAACAAGACTCGCTGTACTGTGGATAAAAGATACTGGTATTTTCACTTTATTCTACATTTTCTGAGCTGATCAGAATGTCTTCCATCAGGCTGCTGCTTATGATAGGATATGTCTTCAGATAATAACTCAAATTCAGATCTAGTCTATTTCAGAGCTCTCAACTCCCAGAAATGAGCTATATATGACCCACAGCAGCATCTGCCTTCTCTAAAACATTACCTATCATTTTTATAAAGAGCCAGATCTTTCTTTAAAACAAAGTCAGACAAATGCATTAAAACCCACTGATCTGGTAAGCACAACTAACTCTTATTCATTCTCAAGAAGTCATGAGACAGCTCATCTAAGTAGTTAGGGACATATCATGATCTATAAACTACTTACACATCATGGCCAGGAAAGCTGTTTATACTCCCAACATTTTGTAACCTACAGCAGGCCTGTATAGAAGTAGCAATTAGATACTAAAATAACTACATACTTTTTTGAAGCTGATGCAGAAGTGAAAGGTGCTTAGAGAAGGCTTCAGAGTTTCCATCATATTCCACATATTAGATGACAAGTGCAATGATGTGTCAAATGAATGGATGTGCTATTTTACATTTTTTTTTCCCATGCCTATCTAATTGGATTTTTCTTAGTCAGAAATGGATTTTGAAAAACAGATTATTCTTGTGTAAAAACCGTATCCTTGTCCAGAATTGCTATCCTTCAGCAGTACATTTGTCTGCTTAAGGAAAGGCCTCCCAGGACTGCAGAAAGAAAAATTTGTCATGCTTTTTATATGTTATATATATTTAGCCAATTCCACAGTTGGGAATCCAGAATATAGTTCCAACAGGCAAACCATGCTCTTCTAGATTGCACTTGTGTACCTCAGTAATTTAAGAATAAAATTCTAGACTGAACCCCCAGCTTTGCTGACCTTCATATCAAAACAAAAGATCTCTTGCAGATTCTTGGTTTTTATATAGGAACAAAATGTTTATCTTGTATATTATCCCCTGGTTCACCTGCCTGAAATACTCTGTCTTCTTTTTATGTTCCTCTGCTCTCTCAGTTCATGTCCTGGATGCATCAGGCCCTTCTTTCTCACAAATTAACTTGAGTTAATGATGTTCCTTCAGATTTTAGAAAAAGTTGGTTTGCACATGCTGATGAAAGTTTGATAAAGCCAGCCCATTTCAGTGTTTTAAATCTACTTATTGGAAGAAATGTTAGAAATGGCCTAAAGAAAGCAAAATCCTGCACTAATAAGCACATGATGTGAAAGACATCAGGTGAACAAGAGAGACACCAAGAGCTGAGATACCTATTTATTTTCCCTATCCTCCTTATTCTTATTAAAAAATAAAAATTTAGAAACACTGTGCAACAACAACAAAAAAAAGGCAATTATCTATAGTACTACTATAGTGTGAGCTCTCCCCAAATCCTGGAAAAACCAAACCATTAACACTTTATAGCTTTCATCTTCTCTCCTGTCAAACAGAACTACTTTTTCTCCATTTGCATTTACAGTCCTTTCTTAGGTTGCCCAGTGTCCAGCAGAATAATGTTAAGCTCTGCAGGAGACAAACAGATTGTAAGAACCTTTAGAACTATAAATTTTTAGAAAAATCTCACTTCAAAAATTGTCTTGATTGGATTTGCATGACACTGACAAAGATTTGGAATAACATTTCCTGGGACTATTCTAGCAATTAAATTCTAGCTTATTCTGAGGTAGGTCTATTCTCTAGATCCATTAGGCTGAAGTACAGTCTGAAATTTTTAGTCATTAAGGCAAGATGGCATGTCATGAGATGATTCTTAGAGCATATATATGTGATATAGCTCTGGAACATTCATGTACTTTTTCCCTACAACCAGAAGTACACGGGCAATTCACCCTTGCCCTTTGCAAATTACATCTTGACAGAAATTTAATAGCAATAATTTAATATAGCTTTTTTTTTTTTTTAATCTGGTCATATACTCTTCAAATAACAAGAAAAAGAATCCTGGTTACTCACTTTTGCATGATAAGAAATAACATTTCACACAAAGTTAGTTTATGTTTCCCCAAACCAAGCCAGGAAACAAAGTACTATCATATTAAAATACTCACAAAAAAAAAAAAATTCTTCTATAAATATTGAAGTGTGTTGGGGTGAGGAGATGACTCAAGCCATGTGAACAGTCCACTCCTCATATGGCCATGGTCATTAGCTCAGACAGATTTATTACAGCATTAGTACTGGTGTTGTGAACCTGAAAAAAACCTTCCAGTCCATCTTAGCCTGGAGATGATGATTTTTCTAAGAATTTGCTATTTACATAGGTGCCACCTAAAGGCTGTTCTTTTGCTGGCTTTAACACCAGTGTTTTATCATAGAACCACAGAATCGTTCAAATTGGAAAGGACCTCTAAGATCATCAAGTCCAACTGCTGTCCCTGCAGTGCCATGTTCACCACTAAACCAACCCCCTAAGTGCCACATCTACATGTCTTTTAAATACCTCCAGGGTGGTGACTCTACACTGCCCTAGGCAGTCTGTTCCAATGCCTGACAACTCTTTCAGTGAAGAAAGTTTTCCTAATATCCAAGCTGATTCTCCACTGATGCAACTTGAGGCTGTTTCCTCTCCTCCTGTCACCTGGTCTTAGTGAGAAGAGACTGACCCCCACGTGGCTACACCCTCCTTTCAGGCAGTTGTAGAGAGTGGTAAGGTCTCCCTTGAGTCTCCTCTTCTCCAGGCTAAACAACCTCAGCTCCTTCAGCTGCTCCTCACATGACTTGTGCTGCAGACCCTTCACCAGCTCCACTGCCCTTCCCTGGACTTACTTCAGCACCTCAATGTCTTTCTTGTAGTGAGGGGCCCAAAACAGAAGAAAGGATTTGATGTGCAGCCTCAACAGTGGCAAATACAAGGGGATGACGCCTTCCCTGGTCCTGTGTCCATACTATTTCTGATACAAGCCAGGATGCCACTGGCCCTCTTGGCCACCTGGGCTCACTGCTGATTCATGTTCAGCCACTGTGAACCAGCAATCCCAGGTCCTTTGCTACTGGGCTGCTTTCCAGGCACTCTGCCCCTACCCTCTAGTGATGCATGGTGGTGTTGTGATCCCAGTACAGGACCTGGCATTTCCCCTTGTTGAACGTCATACCACTGGCCTCAGCACATCAATCCAGCTTGTTCAGATCCCTCTGTAGAACCTTCCTGCCCTCCATCAAATCAAGACTCCCACATAACTTGGTGTCCTCTGCAAGCTGGCTGAGGGTGCACTTGATCGCCTCATCCAGATCATTCAGAAAAATATTACACAAGACTGGTCCCAGTACCGTGCCCTGGGGAAAACAGTTATGTTTCAATACAAGCAATTCTGAAAAAAATGTGCAGGTCCTAGATGTCCTTATCCAAATTTTAAGAGCTACAGTTCTGGCTTTAGAGATTGCTGTGTTGTGAAGTCTGTCAGCCCTGATTGCACATCTCCAGCATGCCCTGCCTGTACTGAAAATGAGTGATGTAACTTTGTATGGGCCAGATGCTCTGGCTCATCAGTGGGTCTGAAAATGCCACCATGACCTGGTGCAGCCCCATGCTTACTGATGAGAAATACCAATGTGCTCTGCTGAAAATGGGATCCCTCAGGACTCAAATATCTGAAGGATTGTTTATATTTCCAAAAAGCCAAAACCAACATCCAACCATTTTATTTTTATTTATCACAATGCCTTTGGGGTTTTGGTGGGGGTTGGAGGGGGTTTTTTAGTTAATTGACAGTTTGTTTGGTTTTTACTTATTCTTTGCTCTTAACAAGAAAAATGGAGATATTTTCATATTTAGAGATATCCAGATCAAATCCTGCCCCAATAGCTAAACACTCCTTCTAACCTTCAGAAAAACCCTATCCAGATTTTTTTCCAGCACTATCTATTTGCTGAAACTTGGTGTAGCAATTAAACATATCCACAACACTTCAGGTGTTTCATTCTCATACAGAAAGCATCCAAGCAAAATAATGTTCAGAAATCTCAGTTATTTCACAATTACAGCAATAAGACACCAGCTCTTCAAATACCATGACTAGCATCAAACAAGAAGTAATAAAGCACAGCACAGATGGGTGAAGAAACAGAACTGCAAGTTCCACTCCATACTTATTAAAAAAAATTTAAAAAAATAAAAATTCAGGCCTTTAAATTAGGAATTAGTGTTGCTGGCAGCTAAGACAGATGAGAGTGAAAAGCACTGCAAAACTATCAACCTTATAGAAAGCATGCCATCCTCAACCTCAGGAGCTAGCAAGAGGTCTATGGCATCTAAGAGATTTTTTTTCTTCTTTCCAGGAATGCGACAAAGAGTAGGACAAATAGCAGGATGTGACAAGAGACCGCTTTTACAAGGCAAGGTTTTTTTGTCCTTTCCCAGCATGTCCCCAAAACCAAAACATTGCACTGACAATACCCATGAATACAAAAAAAGTTTGAAGCATCATAGGCCTTTGTGCTTACCCCATGAATGATATTCTCAGCAAACCCAGCCAGCACTTGGCACATGGCTGGTCCTTAGTTTCAGGCCACCAACTTCCAGCAAAAACACTTCCAACATGCCCCTCCATCCCCTAGAAGGGGTACTAGGGGTACACAAGCTTCTCTTACGATTAGATATGTGTTTAGTAAGTTTACACAGCATAGTCACATCCATTTGCTTATCAACTGATGACCTGCCTTATGAGGGGCAAATCACACCTCAGGAATGTCATCAAACATGATGCTGCAGTGCTTCTCTATCTCGCTCAGGTAATTTGATAACAACAGTCTAGTTTTCATCAGCTCCTGGCTACCCTTGTTCACAAGAGTTTCTGAACACTTCCTACCCTGCTGGGGGTCACCAAAGGAGACTAATCCTCTGTGAGGGTGTGAAGGAGCAACACTGACCCATGTGTAATGACACCTGCCACCAAGATTTTCTTAAAGTTCAGATGGATGCTCATGTTATTTGGGCCGATTTCAGCAAGAGTACTGTAAATAAAACTGCCTATGTTTTAAAATTTACTTAATGTTATCCTCATTCCTGGGTTATTTGGGGTGGGTTTTTGTCTAATGAGAAAGAAGCTATTCATAAATAAAGCTGAACAAAGCTGAGACAGGCTACTCCATTCTCCCAGGATCTGTGTCTACCTTAATCAGAGACAGCAGCTGAAGTACTGAAGCACAAAAAAAGATGCTTGTGTTGCACACCATCAATGAAGATGAATGGCTTGGGTTTCTGGTCTGTTTTGATTAATGAACAATTGACTACAGTATGTGAGCAGGTCTGACCTTTTAAGTCTGACCTTTTAACTCCTACTTTTGTTCTTTTTCCATGATCTCTCTCATTATCTGGTCTAAGTATATTGTTCATAGGGGAATTTATGATTTACAGAATCACAGAATATGCTGAGTCGGAAGGGACCCACAAGGATCATCAAGTCCAACTCTTAGCCCTGCACAGGACCCAACAGTCACATCACGTGCCTGGGAGTTTTGTCCAAAAGCTTCTTGAACTCTGTCAGGGTTGGTGCTGTGACCACTTTTCTGAGGAGCTTGTTCCAGTGCCCAAACACCCTGTGGGTGAAGATCCTTTTTCTAATATCCAGCCTAAACCTCCCCTGACACAACTTCATGCCATTCCCTCGGGTCCTGTCACTGGTCACCCCAGAGAGATCAGGGTCTGTCCCCTCTCTTCCTCTCATAAGGAAATTTAGACTGCAATGAGGTCTCTCCTCAGTCTCCTCTATTTAATTCAGCATTCAAACATGTGCCCTTTCTTCAGTGACCTTCATATTTTGGATGAGTCAAGCTCTGTAGTTCCGAGAAGTTCCCACCTAACAAAGGAGAATTTAGCATGAGCAGGTACCAAAAGCTTGTGATTTTTCAATGTAACCAAGAATAATAACAAAAGGCTCCCAAAATGATGGATTTTGCTCAGTTGCTTAAAATCCAAATAGGCAAGCATCCGTCAGTATTATGGTATGTTAAAAGTCAAAAATGCAAAGCATTTTTGGAACTGTTAATCCCTACTCCACCTGCATAGCAAAAGGATTGCTGACACAGTGCCCGGATATAAAAACTGCAAATGAAAGTCCTCCGATTTCTGCTAGTGCTTAGGAAAAATAAACAATACGTAACCCAACCTGACAGTTTCACTGAATAAAATATATGAAAACTGTTATTTCAAGGCATATGTCTCCACAGGGAAGAAACTAAAAATTGAAACAGCTTCTTTTTTTTTTAATCAAGTATTAAAAATGGAAAATATATGTCTTTCCACAACCTCAGACAGCGGTTTTAAGCCTGGTTTTATGTAACATTAGCCTCTCTCAAAGATCTGTCTGTAGATGTATTCCTGATTAATTAGGAATTTAGTGGCCATCTGTGAAAAGGGATAAGCAAATACATTTTGACTCATTTAAAATTAATCTGAGGAGTTAATTGCTTTTACTTCCTGTAGTAACACTCATCCTTCTCTCCATATATACACGTACAGTCAATAAGGAAAGTGAGGCAAAGCCATGCAGGTCAGTTCACAGATATGAAGACAGTTTGCTTTGCAAATCTATAATTTACCATATGTTCAGGAAAAGCAGCTACATAGTAATATGAAGTACAAGCCTCCACAGAACAGAAATCCTTAAAAGCAGCCACTGGATACTTCGTATCTATTTTATATATCGTACCTATTTGTTCTTCCCAAACAGATGTGCATTATTTGAGATCCAGAATCAAAAGCATTTTTCACCTATCCATGTTCCCCTTTGGTGGAGCTGAGCAGCAGACCATACATCCTATGGGTTACAAGTACACCACAATCCCTCACAAATCTGACGAGGGGTTGCACCTCCCCATATCAAAATAACCAACAATAAAACTCTTTCTCCCTGAAACTGCAGTCACAATGAGGTCAGTAGGACAGCGTGTGCAGTCACTGCATTTAAGAGCACAAGAACACCTCCCTGCAGAAGGTGGCCCTGAAGAAGAGATCAGGGCTGCTGAGACAAAGCCATGCTTATAATAAACCCAACCAAGAGTCAGCCCCACAGGCTCAATATCCACACACAGCTTATTCACCTCAATCATCCCTTCCAAGTATCTCTGCTACATTAAACTTTTTACTAGGTCAACATTTACACTCAACTCAGTCGAAATTCCCATTAGTCCAGGACAGCTTCACTAACATATTGCTAAATTTTTAATTAAAAGTTACCTGGATTTATTATTTACCATAATGAGAGCTTGAATAAAAAAAGAAAATGGAAGTGGTCTTACCTACTTCTTTTAACAGTTATCTGATATCATAGCAAAGTACTATTGGAAGTTGTCAATGAGTCTACAAAGAGTTAATGCAACCCAAATGCATTTCTGCCAGAGGATCAGCTTTACTGAGGGTGTAAGCAGTGAGCAGAAGGGGATATATCTGGTTAAGAAGCAGAGAAACCCAAATTTTGTCTTATATTAATTCCATCTCTCTGTGCATTAACATATTAAACACACGTGGAAGGACACTAGTTACGAACTGCTTCTGCTTTGAAATATCTCTAATATTTGAAGCCCTTCTGACACAAACATCCTGTCTGGGTGTCACCACAGTCCTGTGCTGAGTGTACCACAAGCCTTTCAGTCAGTTTGCCAGTGGATAAGACAGCAATGCATATCTTAAAATCCCTTGTTTACACAGTAATGCCTTTTTGGAAACAGAGAGGCTCAATAAACAACACTTCAAGATCAAAGAAAAAAGTATCACTGCTATTCACAACTTTCCTCCTTAGAAATTACTCAAGATACTAAACGAGTAAACCAGAACAAAACTATAACCCAAGTTTGCTAGAAAAAATGACCTGAAAGCCTTGCAAAGTCACACCACTTGGCAATGCTTTCCCAGGGTAGCACACACCATGATCAGCCTTCCCCAGAGACAGAAGAACTTCGCACAATCAAATCTATTGTATTAAAAATAATCTAGAATATCAAACACGGAAAAGAAAACCCACATATGGTCTTTTTTTTTTCGTTTAAGCATTATAATGTACTCTCTTGTGTATGTATACACATATAATATGTACATATGTATGTATATGTATACTTTATTTATCCTTAAGTCCGCTGAGTAGGAAGAGTTCACACTTCTAAAAGCAAATTCTTCCTTTCCCTCTGCTTGATGCCAGCATCTGCACTCCAGGGAAGCAGCTCTTGAGTGCTCCTACCAAGCCATGGTGGCATAGCTCATGGAGCCAACTGAAGTCAACTCCATTCACACCAATAATCACAGCGAGGGCACAAAGGCCGTGCCATGACTCTGAAATGGATCCAAGAACCACAGTGCTGAAGCTTCTCAGTCACCAGCGGGAGGCAAGTCCCTGCCATGCACTGCAGGGACACCTGCACCCCGACTTTCTGTAGGGCAGCCTCACATAAAGCCCCATAAAGCAAGGAAAGTGGGGTTGAAGACATTTTCACACATGCTCACCACCATTTCCATTTCAAGAAAACTCAGCTTCTTCTGCAAATAAAAAAATAGATTAAAATTTTAAATGTGATCTTGCTAATGAAATTTGACTGCAAGCTTAGCTGGCCATTATTTATTGTTTAAGACACTAGTTTTTTGACATGGCACTTATTGCTATTCAAAATGAGCAGAGGATAAAACACACCAAAAAGAAGGCAATGTTATAATTTTCTTTCCACTCATCTAAATCTGTCTCCATCAAGCTAATGAAAGTTTTACTATTTAATCACAGGAGGTTAATTAGCCCCTCCAAAAATTTCTAGCCTATTTAAAGTAGAATTTTGCTGGAATAACTTAGAAATATTAATGCTGGCTGTTATACATTTGTTCACGAATACTTTTTTATTTTATGACACTATAGTGGCAGTTTTGGAATCTCAAAACCAGCCTTGTTAACATATTGTTTTATTCAATTAAACAAAAATGATAAAATCCTCAAAGAAAGTCATAGTGTTGTTTCCATTTCATACAGAAAAGTTGGTAAAATTACTTTACTTATTTTGCAGGGTCATCTCAATACACAGGTATGTATTTTTGTCCAGACTATAGCTAGCCATGTCAAAACCAAGATAAATTCACACAGTTCTTCAAGACTTATCCTCTAGCAGGGAACAAGTTAATGGAGGGATATGTTGTAGTTGGACGTAGCAAATTCCACCTATCTACAACTGGACTTTCAGACGTTCCTAAGCTTTCTCTGCATCCTTCATGGAGAGAAAATGCTATTCCCTGTGCTATTGAAAGATAGCAGTAGCTCTTGAGACTGCATCATTAGATAGGAGCTAAAATAAAAACAGTCTTAACGGCAAAGTATGAATGAGAAATCATATACACTTTCCTATTATTAGCAGGCAGAAACGCATTACCAGAATTGACTTGATGTTGCTTATTTCTGGTGTTTTGGGCATTCACAGCCCCTATCCATCCCATGCACAAATCTGCGTGATCTGACATCTGCAAAATGAGGACCACAGGAACACGTAGCCACCAACTGTGGAGTGGCTCAGCTCATAACAGACATGTTACTTAGACACGGACAAATACGAATTTTTCTGAGTGACGAACAAAACCTTTACCCAAGAAACTTCTTTTCCCTCTCCCACAGTCCATATCATCCCTGATACATTTGCTTTGTACCCTTCAGGTATGCAACAGATCAGACTACATTCTTATAAAATCACCTCGTTCGAGCTCAGATCAATGTTTGAAAGCTTAATTCTACAAAATAAGGTCATTTTAACATAATTTTTTTTTGTGTGGAGGAATGCCTATCAACAGCTAAGCTCTAAATAACAGCTAAAGAAACAAATCAGTTTTGTTCTTCCCATCTTGAAGAATGACAACAGCTCAAAACTTCAGCATGTTAAAAGCAACCAAGACCCTTCAAAATCTAGAGAGGTAAATTCAAAAACTGGATCACTTAGTTACCATTCCTGCAAACACATATCATGAATAGTCCTAATGATTTCCACATAGTTGTTCATAGGACAAAGGTATTTATACACATGGACAGTTACAGGGTTAGAAATGTAAGTTTACAGAAGTCCGAATACAAACTAAATGGTTTATCTCAAATGTGACTGGATTTATGAAATTTAAAATTACCAGAACATTTTTTTTACAACTTGCCATAATTAATGTTAATTTGAGAAATCAAAGCAGATATCTATGAACATTAATTATGCACAAATTCCATTTCTTTCTGTCACATTGTCATACCAAGAGTTTGGAAGAGGTACAACTCCAAAATATCCCCATGTACATCTGTGACTTTATGAAGGTTATGTTCATCCAGTATTCACAGTACTAAATAACAATACTGAATAATACTAGCTATTCTTGTTCTAGCTAGTGTCATGGTCATAACCCAATGAACAATAAGCCAAAGGTCAGAATATTTCCTACTAAAATGGTACCTTCATATATATTTGGAAGCCTGTTTTGTGCCACACTGCTACATTGTCTAATGCACCTTCTCATGAGAAAACTGCATAATTTTATCCAGGTTTTATATAAATTTTCCTTCTGCTATGGGGGTGTTTTATTAGGATGATGGGACTCTTGGCAGTGAAAAAAGCTAGAAGAACAAAATTAACAATTTTTATAGCTAAAATATCCCAATTCCGGTGTAATCAAGGATGCTTGACTTTATACTTCTCACTAACCTTCAGCCTGCTTAACACTGCACATGGAATCACAGTATGTGACTTCAGTGTTGCTGTAAAATGACACATCAGAATTAAAAGCTCACATTTCTACAACAGCACTGTGCCACTAATTGAATTTCATTATATATTTGGGTTTGATTTTCTTCTTAGTAAGGATTGACTTTCTCCTCCTCTAGATGGAGTATTACCCTACAGAAACTTCTGTCTTCTCCATATAATAATAAGCTCTTCCAAGGGCAAAGTAGATTTCTTTTCCTTATTTTGGTTCCAATTCCACCCTTATCTAGAAAAACATGACCTAGTTTAACAGTGGCCACCATATGGTTCTTAACTCCAAGTAGCTCTTAGGGCACTTTGGGTGCAGATCTGCACTGAAATGACAATACGGCCAAGAGCTGGACAGCTTAGCAATATGTATCCATTCTAATGAGGAAATGTGAGCCAGACATGGCCAAGGACAGCATCATCCCAGTTGGTTTAGGATCTGTCTGGATGCTCAGCTCACAGTGGAGTTTGTGGTTTCTAGAGAGCCTGTTTTCTCTCCCTTGCAAGACAATGCTCCTGGACCTTCTCCCACATACCAACCCACTTATCCAACATATAGAGCTATCAGACATACAAAGATCTTGCCACATGCCAAATGGAGACACAAACCTCCTACTTGTGATTTAAAATCAACTAATAACAAAGTGTGTAAGACCTATATTGCCACCAAAAATATTTTTAGCTGCATAATATTTGACGTGATTCCAGATGTTCTTATGAAGTCAGTATTCACAATATGCAGCTACTTGGCATTATGTGTGTGAGAGACAGAATCTCTAATACTTACAGCCAATCATCATCATAGCAACAGCAAAGATCTTCTCCCCATCTGTAGTTGGAGCGATGTTCCCAAATCCAACACTGGTGAGGCTGGTCATTGTAAAATACAATGAGGAGATGTAGACTGAATCTTTGCTTGGTCCGCCTTCCCACTTCCCAAAGCCTGATGTGTTAAAGTGGTAAGGAGTTCCTATTGTCATGCCCAGCTGATACAGCCAGCTCCCAGTTCGGATCGTGTTCGTATCCTCATCGATAACTTCATAGTCTCCTATGCTGTACCAAATGCAGGCCAGCCAGTGTGCAGCGAGCCCAAACACACACACCAGCAGAACCAACACTGCTGCTCCGTATTCTATGTAGTGGTCCAACTTCCGAGCTACACGACCCAGCCGAAGTAGCCTGACCACTTTAAGTGAACTGAAGAGGCTACTGATGCCCTAGAAGGATAAAGCACAGTGACTGTTAGAATTTAATATGAAAGCAACAATATTCATAACTGTGGTTTCCAAAGATACAAGGTGATCCATAACAAACATACGATCACCGGATAACATCTGAAAAGAGAGATTGTGAAACGCAAAAAGGTTAGGGACCCTTTCTAGGGATGAATATATGCGCTCTTGTCTTCATCCAAGACAAGAGGGTTGGATCTCTGAACTCCCTTTTCAGATAATTTAAATAGGTCTACAAATTTGTAAAAACTTCAAATCACAGCTTGTCTATTGCCCACCCAGTTGTGCATCCCTATGCAACACATCAGACATAATGTCTCAGATAAAACACAGATTGCAATATGTAGCTCAGATGTACCAGAAAGATAAAAAAGGAAGGCCAAAAAATAATGCAAGTACCTGGCTCATTTTATTTTTTCAGTGTAACAATGCATTTCCTATGACTTCACCTTTCTGTAAGAATTCAGGCACTGATAATCAGTCTTCTGACATTTCTCACACAAGCTACACCCAGCTTAACTATTTCAAACATCTCACTAATCCCGAAATCATATCCTTTTCATAACAGCTTTGGTATCAATGCAGTATTTCTGTGCTGATAATAATATGGCTCCCATAAAACAGAATTAAGTCAGCATGAAGGATTTTGTATTATCTTTTACACAGATTTGCACAAGAAGGTAAATAAAAAGATTCAAAGCCATTTGGGCCTAAGGAGATTTGAACAGCCTTTCATTAAAATACTGCCTTTTTTTTTCTACTTCCTCTTACCAAGACTGTTTCATACATAGAAGTCTGATTAAAATTTAAGCAGACTGGTTTAATGAGTATTTCTGGAAACGCATAATTGCATACTTCTGGTCACCAGCTTTTACTGGAAGTTTGTTTATTCCTGCATAAATACAACTGCCTCAGTATCTTAGGCATCTTCAATGCACTAGAAGAGATGTTTTATTAAATAATTACATAAAGCATATTGACTCATGTTCCCCAGGACCGCAGCAATATATTTCCTCTTTATTTCAGAATTTGTCATGATTATGTTGACTTATTTTCAGAGACAGATGTAATTTGTTACCTGGGAACAGACTATCAATTTCTATTAAGTATCTGGACAAGATCTAACACAACCAAGGAGAGGGAAGTAAAAAATACAGAAAAAAAATTTTGACATGACAACACAGCCTTCTGGCCTTTTCCTTTTCTCCCTCCCCCACTTCCACATTTCCTCTTTACAAATTTTAACAGTAAAACACTAATTATTTTACATTTTGAGAGGTCTCCGGCAGTGATGTGCTTTTAGCTCCAGTCTCAAACCCAAGCTTTTGAAACACACAGTGCTTCAAATTCTCAGGCAAGGAGAGGAACTTCTCCAACTCAACATTCAGAAAAAAAGTTTTTATTTAAAAAGATTGGTGCAAAACCTGTTTTTGAAATAAAACCCATCACTGCAATTAAAAAAAAAAACCAAATATTTGTCAGTGAGAGTCTTACCAAAGCTAAAAGATAATAATGATTCTAAAATGAATTAAGAGCCTAGAATTAGGCTAATTTTTAATTTAAAAAAAAAAAAAAACAAAACAAAACTTGCGCATTAGAAATACTTGGGGAAAGAAAAAAAAAATCACAGAAAGGGAGTTTAAGAAATTGGATATGAAAAATAGGAATACAAAAGAAATTTGTGAAATTACATTTAAAACATTTAAGGCAAACTGCTTTGTTCCCAGAGTACTCTTAGCCTAATTTCCGTTGTGAAATTCACTAGAAGAAATTTTGTTACAAACATTTAAAATGGAATTGAATTGTGTCATTTGGGAGAAAGTGATTCTACCAAATTTTGATCAGAGATAGATAGATTTTTGTACAAAAAGAACTTTCATATTTACAGGAAATATATACTTGATTTGGTTGCATTGAAAGGATGTAATTCATATTTAAATTACTCATAATACTTCACCTGAGTGCATTGCCAATAAGATTCTAAAAGTTCAGAAAAAGCTATAAAAAATATTTTTATTTCAGCATTAACAGTATTTTTTCTGTGATTTCCTCAGAGGAAAGGATTTGTCTGTCCTAAATGGATCAATATCAAGAGCAAGAAATGCCCAGGGATATGATTATTCATGTAACTCTCTTAAAAACTTCTAAGTGACAGAATTTCAAATGGGTATAAACAGAAACTTAATAGACTGCTTCATAGATAATAAAGCAGAAAAACAAAATCAGATCATTCCCCAATACTTTAAAATAGTGCTTTCTGACACCAGATTTAGCAAGTGATATTTTAGTACCCACTGGAATAAATCTGCTGGATTCAAAATAGACAATTTTAGATTACCACCTTCCAAAAGAAAACTGTGCTTTCAGATTACTGTCCATTTTAATGCTCTTATCAGGGCAGATTATTTTTATGTTTTTATCATAGAGATGGATCCACGATGTCACGCAAAGGAGCCTGAACTCAATTTACTTTTCTTGGTGTGTGTCCCACCCTCTCGGCTCTGCCACTCCTATCAGCTTTGAGAGGCAGATGATGAGATACCTAGATCTCCTTCCCAAAAGAAGCAGACAAACCTCAGTTCATAAAGAGTCAGAAATTGCACTACAGGTCCCAAACAGGCACTCCCAAATGCCCTGCTCTAAAGGATCACCTAAGGAATGTCTGTGTGGCAGTCAAGGAAAGGACAGGACTAAGTAATATTCCACAAAGATCTACCTGTGTCTGATTTAATCTGATAAAGTTGCAGCTATTAGTACTCTACCCAACAGAAACCTTCCCTCAGGGCTATGCAAAAGCTGAGAAATCTGTTATGTGGCCAGAGTAGACACATAGTACATTTTTACTATATTTTGCTACAGAGAGAAATTACTTAAATAGGCAACACTTAGTCACATATGTCAGAAAATGCTGAATTTCATATACATTTCAAATTGTATGAAGTAACCAAATGACACTAAAAAAAATTCTACTGCCAATACCTTCATAGAGATGTTGATAAATATTTCATAGGTTGGCAGGTTTACTTTCACTGCCAATGATGGCTGGTGCATAAAAATGGAAGACTGTGTAACAAGTCCCCTCCAAACCAAAGGCCAAGCCCAAAGCACTGAAATCCAGAAGAAATAACTCTCTAGTCACCAACTGACCAAACTTGAATGCCAAAAGCCCTTAAAATAATAAACACAACCATTCCCCCTCCCTCTCCTCCTACTCAGTCTTTGCAGAGTGGAACTGCACCCCAAACACAACAGAAAAATAGATCAGTCTCAGTCCTAGAGAAAAGCAGGACCCACATTTTACACTCAAAGTTTACATTTTACATTCACAATTTTGTCCATGAAATACTGCCAAAAGTAAATTTCCATGTATAATTTGTCATTAATTACACCTACTCATTATAGACTGTGCACATTTATACAGGTTTTCTTCTGTATCTCCTTGTTTTCTGCATGACTTGATCTACTGTCAGTGCACCCCTAACATGCAAGTAATCTTCTTTCCAAACACAGGATCCAGGTTATCCATGTTTTGGCTCTAGCTCTCTATCAGACAACATGAGATTTGTGCCATTACTTCCACATCCAGAAAAAGAGATAGACACTGTGAAGTTTTTTGAAAACACAAGGGAAGGACAGTAAGCAGAGTAATTATTGTTATTTGTGTCATTATGGTCCCCAAGAACAGTAACAGTGGACACTACAGTGCAGATGCTGTGGAAATAAAAAAAACAGTTGCTGCTGTTCATTTGCCATACAAAATTAAATTAAACTCAATTCACCAAATAATAAAATTTCACCTAGGAAAAAAACCAAACAAAACCAAAATACAAATTGTTTAAAGAACAGCAATAAAAATTAAGTGCAGCTCTCCTGTACCTCCGAACACCCCCCAAAAAAGTGAGAAATGATGCATTTTCTCTTCCAAACAAGATGTAGGGTGAACAACTTCAGAAAAGGACTAAAATGCAATGTTCACTCCACCTCCTACAGCTAGCAGTAGTACTTTAGTAAAAGATTCAATCTGCATGACAGTATTGACTTTTTAGGCCATTATTCACTTTTTACATGTACAGAAAGAAAATGCACTTAACCCAAGCATTAAGATTTTTTTTCCAGGCTCAAAGGAAGGATAATTTACTTCCTACTTACTATCTATTTTTAAAAAGAGAAATACTCAGTATCAGCACAAATCTTTCCTAAGTTTTCCAGCACTTTCCTCCCATATGGAACAAGTTCAGGCTTCATCTTAATTAAAGGGAGATGCAGGAGACTAAAAGTGAACCATTAGAAGACAGAAAGTGAATCAGATTCAAAAAAAAAGAAAATTATTTATTCCAAAAAGGGGAGCAATGAACCAAATTTATCACTACCGTGAGGCAAAAGCCATGGAAAGCACTATCTTCTTTCTTGACACTTCATTCTGAAGTCGGCCACACCACAGCCTGGCTATGCCTATCTGCAGTAATATGGCAGCCCTGTCAGGTCATTATTAGGACTTCTCATTTCTGTCATTTGCCTCTTCTGATTTTCTTAATTAGGTCTGAGAACATGACCTTTCCTACAGATGGCCATATTTAGCAACCAAGAGATGAGATAACGTTATGCGCACAGGTCAAAATCAATATCTAAGCCCTCTGGATACTGCTGTGGTTTTCAGTACTGAAGAAAACAGATCTCTAGACTCCCAAAGCTTATTTTAGTCAGACATCTGTGAGCTTGGTTAGAACTGAGAGAGAAACAGCAATAATTCACGTATAAGAGCACAGGGTGTGAGAAGAGATGAGAAGGCTGATTTTTCATTTGTAAAACTATGTCCATGCTTGCCTTACATGCATATGTGCACACCCAGAAAAACAACTAGACCAGGAAACTCTTATTTTTTTTTACTTTGAGAGGAAGAACAAGAATAAAGATAACACATAAGTAATCTAAAGAAATCCCACTTTCAGCAGTAACAAATGAAAAATTAACCCTGATAGACAGCTATCTGCTTCTTAATGCTGCTGATTCAAAGAAACCAGCAGTTCCAGAAGCTTTTTGCTTATCTCAAAGAGGTGAAACACCCAAATAAGATTTAGCGTTACTGGCATCTAATATCACTCAATCTTTTCAATTCTGACCCCATCCCTAATATAAAATAGACTACAGAGCAACCACTTAGCTACTCAAACAAACACCTTTTGTCATCTCATCTGACTTTCTGCCTCGGATCGATACAAGTAGGCTGAATGAGGGAAAAAGAACAGAGTAACTGATCCCCGTCTCTGAAACATGCTTCCCTTTATATGCAATGTAAGTCTTACTCTAACAGCAGCTTTTTTAAATAATTCAGAATCTAATATATTCAATTAGCTCTCCTTCTTGGACAAAGGCTATCACCATACATTATCACTGAAAATGAAATTCAGCTTTTTAATTCTTTCAGCTTTATACAGATTGAATAGCTTATGTAGACTACTATTCTCTATTTAACAGAATGTTAAATCATGTCATGCCTTTCAAAGATATGAAGAAGTAGCCCTGAAATCCAATAACACCCTTACTTATCCGTGACTTAGCAAAAAAACTAATCTGAACATTAGGAGTGCAGAAGAAGAGGAGTTAATTGGCATCTTAACAACCAAAGCAGAACCTACAGAGCCAGGCAGGGACACAGCAACACATCCTACTTTGGTATTGGTATTGTCTTTTGTGAGAGGTTATCCATCAGCAGACATAGCAGATATCTCTGAGCCACCAAGGTGTATGCATCTGGGGAAGACCAGGGAAGCTAGCAGAATTCAAATAAACTCAACACCATAAACTGGCTTATAGAAGAGGAAAGAATGTAACCCCGATTGGCTTAAAAGGCATAATACCAATACAATTTGGGAAACTGAGGATCTGAGGGGAAAAGCCCCTTCATAGAGTATAGCATAAAATGGGCACTTCACTGGTAACATGGAGGCTGGGTTTTTAAGGAGGGGAGTTAAAGAAATTCATATTTGACTGGGGAAAAAAATGGGGGGTGGGAGGGCACAGACAAGGATGACAGACATCCTCACTTAAATCCTCAAGAGACTATGAACAGCAATTGCTTCTTCAACTACCTAGTTTTTATCCTGGCTGTCCACTTTACCCAAGGAATCTGCTTTACTCCATTTTCATTTCCCCAAATACTCCTTCCACCTACCTCTTTGTTAAGAACTAATTCCTGCTTGGTACAGCCCCCTGAGGCCATGCTGCAGTACAGAGGCACTTTCAGAAGTCAGACAGGCAGCCCATCTCCTCCACCACCACCTCTCCTTTCCATTGCATTCCCTTTCTTCCACAGTTCAAGGCCTCAAGCTCTTTCTGAAGCTCCAAACACTAATTAGGAGCCATACCAACAATTCTCCTGGCCATGCTCCGAGGGTCTCTAGAAGTTTACAGCCAACAGCACATCCCTCCCATGGGTTTTGTCCTGTTTCTCAGAGGCCTTTCACAAACAAGTAGACACCCAAACAAGTAGAGCTTCTTTGTTCACCCCAGCTCAAGGCCCATGTTCCAGCCCTCCCACTGCCACACCTGGGAACAGTAACCCCATTGCTTGATTCTTCCTCAGTAAGGAGTCACCCAGGCCACAGGGTCTTGCTAATCCCTTCTCACCTCCTTTATCTTGTCCAAGAACTACACTTTGCCAATATTTCTGCTATGACTGGATCATGTGTGATACACAGATGGTTATAGACATTACATAGAAAGTAGGTTATGATTACTTCAAAATTTTAATTAGCCATAGAAAAATATTCATTCATTACTACACTTATCAATAGACTCATATGCAAAACACAGTATTGTCTAATTGGACATATCCAAATAAGAGCAGTGAAGTACTGTTTCAAAGAGATTTCATACTACTCAGCTGTTTACAATTTAAAAAAACTTCAAAACTTATATTTGCCAGTTTGCAAAATTAATCTATCTCAAAATCTTTCTATAGGTCCCTGTTTATTCCAAAAAATTGTAAATATGATAATTTATTCCCTTGCCCCTTATTGCATGCAATGGTTAAAAAATGTCCAGGGAAGTTGCATGCTTTCCAGTGTAGCTACTTCAGTAATTCCTAGATAGCTAATTTGTATTAGCATGAGTGATTATTCCACTAATAAGGTTTAAATTAATCTATTGCAAAAGTACTGCCTCAGAGAGTTGCCAACAATTTGACCAGCAACACATTCATTTTTTCCTCTCTCGACTCACTGTTTACTTTCCAGCTACACCACGCTCACTTAGCACTAAATAGCTCAATTTGCTTCTATTACTTCTGTATTATGTTTTTTTCTGGAACTTTTTTTATCGTCATAAATTTTGTCCTTTCAGAGCTGTATATCTTCTTTGCCTGCATGCTAGCTTCTCTCTTTTTCATTCACTTAAGTGAACACTAGATCATTTGTATTGAATACATCTTTCCTGGTGATCTTTTACTGTGCATTTATTTCTCTTCTACGTCAACTAATAAAGTGATATACGGTTCTTAACTTGGCATCAGCTAACAAATGATCATAGTGTTCTGTTCAAATACACATAGCAATTACTACTAAAAAAATCCCTATTTCAAAGATTTATATGGTGGTGACATGACTGAATTCCACTTCTACCATGAGATTTCACAACAATAGCATCACATGTAATAAGTCAAATTTTTTCCAATATAAATTATATCTTATGGTATTATGGCCGAAAACCACAGTGTAAAATTGCTCAAGCTGACACTGCAAAAATATTCTTTGGAATTCAAAGCCTTAAATTGCACTATTCTTGGCAAAAATTTTGGAATTTTCTTTAGGTCTGGTTTTTGTTAAATTTACTGATTGATGTTTGAACACAAAAAGATAACATTATTGCCCAAAGTAGGTTGCATTTCCTTAAGTGAGGAATAATACTAATTACTGTAAAGGATTACTGACAAATGTTATTGTGATCATTCAAATTCAAAAGGGACTAACACCACATATTTTTAAGGGCTGTGTAAATTTTAGACCAATATTTTCTTTTCTTACTCAAAATTACAGCATGATGTATTATCTTAACAATAGAAAGTTCAAGCCTACCAGTAAATTGATTCATCAATCAGTGGTATATTTTCTTCTTTTGAAGTTCTATGGCAGATCAAGAAAGTAATTAATATTTAACTGCATAATTAGCTTCCAATATATAAAAGCCAGGAGAAACATTTATAACTTTTTTTCATTTGGGTAACAATAGAAATTTCTATGCAGCTATTCATTTCTTCATTTGTTGAATTCTGTTCATGTCTGAATATGAGATGTTGTACTGTCTCTTCGAGCACAGCACTTGAGATCAGAAGCTTCATACAGTCTCATGAACAAAGATGTGAATGTTTTTTTCTTTCCTGTTCCATCTGTAGAATGTGTCTATTCATACTTAATTGTCTTTTGAATTATTTGTACTTACTAATAGTTGTATTCATTGTTAATGAATTCAAACTATTTTTGCAGACAAAAATATTCTCAACCATGCAGAAAAGAAACTGGAATTTCAATTATATTGGAATAATAAAGTAAATTGCAAAACAAAAAGTTACTTTGAAATAGAAAAAAAATCCAATACCAGAACTTTTTCAATTGAGTATCTGCTTGACAAAAATATTGATCAACTCTAGTTTCATCTATTATACTCTTATATTAGTGCATCATTTTAAAGATGAAAAAAATAGTTTCATCATTGATCTATCAAGAGCTAAGTGATGGGACAGTCCCAAAATTGCCCAGAGCCTCAATACCCCATGATACAATTTTTTACTTCTTCAGCACTCCAGGTCCTGTGTCCCTTGCAAATCAATTAGTCTCCATCATAGTAATTATAGCATTCTTAAAAACAAATTGACTTGTCAAGTTAGTTGCTCCATGACATCCTCAGCATATTCAGTGATGGTTTTTTTAACAGAGAATGACAGCAGACAGAAAAACAAGTAAGCTTCCACCTGCCCCAGTCCCCCTTCACTACAAGGACCACAACAAACCAAGGATTCTATTTGCCCCTGTTTAAACTCATATATGGAAAACACAAAAACAGGAAAATTGCAATTCATATTCTTCATCTCATTTTATCTCCACCGTTGACACTGGGTATCGTTTAATCTCTGGCAATTTTTTACGGGTATTCACATCAGGACTTAAAAAAAATCCCTGCAGCAACCACAGCCATTTACTAACTCTAGTGTGATGACTCCAAGGGAATTTCCTTTAGCAAAATTAAGGTGACACACAGATAACAATTCAGGTTTGTAAGATGAGCAGCACAGCCTCACACCTGACTTAATCCAACTGTGAAGTATTATGGTGTGTAATCCAGGGCAAGAGACAGGCAAAATTTCAAACAGCAGGAAATGAAGGGAGTTGACCCACAAGGGAATGCTCTACACAGCAGAGAACAAGATATAAGGCAAAGATTTTCTACTTTCAAGATTTCTTGAATGTGGCTTTTATTTTTTTCTTCTTTAATAAAAGGTTATCTTTCTCTCTTCAGGCAGCTCTTGAAACAGTGATCAGCATATACAGTCCTAAATCCTCACCTGATATGCACTATGTTATTCTGCCAGCACTGCTGGCAAATCCCTTCAGGTCCTATAAACCAGCCTATGAGCCCTTAATAGAAGTATAGCAATTTACACCAGTGGAAACTCTGCTCTAATGACTCTACAATGATTTATACCAGCTAAATGTCAGAACCCACTAAAGGAAATGGAGATGAACAGTCTTGAAAGGACAGCGTCAAGAAAAATGCTGGTTATTTTTTTCCTTGGACGCGATAGTAGAATAACTAAAACTAACATTGTTATACTGACTAAGGAGACTCTTGAAAAGCCATAGGAGAACTGAAGTACCAACCAGCTTCTCATTGTTAAGGCAATACTGAGATGGACAACCTGAAGAAATTCAAACTCACACAAAAATTTCTCAGCAGAATTGTTACAATGAGTCCAAGAGCACCTGTGCTGAGCTCAAAGGCTGTCACAGCCACTGCTGTAGACATTTTCCTCAGGGATGTTCTGTAGGTCACATCACCAGTCTAAAGTTACAAAGTGTTCCTCCAGCAAAATCATCACCGGGTTGCTACTATCTGCATTGGGTGAGAAAAGCTTCCTTCCTTTTTTTTTTTTTTTTGTTGTCTCTTGCTTGATTTCTTTTCTCTTTCTTTTAAACATTATTATTTATTTATTATTTTTACTCTTTCAGTCTAAATGTCAGAAAATTACATATGGCCACTGCTTCCATCATTTTATCAGTGCCACAGCAAATTAATACATGAAAGCCCTGCAGAATAATCTGCAGTCTGGGCTCCGAGATATTTAAGGACAGGTCTCACAAGGCTTTTTTGCTTGATCTCATTTGTGTTATTTCAGTTCATACCTTGATATAAAATGAAAACTTCTCTAGGGAATTAAATATCAAATAACATTTGACACAATGTTTTTCTGCTACATTCAATAGTTTGTCTATTTGTCCTTGAGTCATTGAGAAAATTAATTTAAATTTCATAAAAACCTGTGTAGTGTATTTTTGAAAAAGTAATGTGGTTTTGGTTTTGCCCATATATTTCACTTGGCTTAGTTTTCTTTTGATAGGTAGGCTGTCCTTTGTGACATGGTCATATTTTAATGGAACTCATAAAATTTAAATTTTACAGGGTAAAGATTAAATACGAAGCCCTGATGAGATCCATATGCACATCCTTCTCCTTCTCTGGAGTCATTCAAACCCACCTGGACACGATTCTATGCAACTGCTCTGGGTGAATGTGCTTTAGCGGGAGGATTGGACTAGATGATCTCCAGAGACCCCTTCCAGCCCCAGTCATTCTGCAATTCTGCATGTTACACCTTTAGTATGAGTAACAGATAAATTCAGACACATAAATGATGATACAGATTTCATAACATGTAACCAGAAAGTGAACTGTTGGAATCCTCTTTAAGATTGCACTAACAATTCATTAACTCTCTGGACTATTTAGGCATGCAACCCTAATGTATTTAATTCAGGAATATTTTCTTGGCAAACTGACCCAAGAAGTTAAGCAGGGGGTAGCATTGTGGTTTTAAGTGTCTGAATGCTGGTTCTTTTGCTGGACTGTGATCTGTTCCCAAAGAAATGAGCAAGAATTGAGGAGTCTAGATTTCCAGGTTTCTTCCTATCCTTTCATCTAACTACAAAATTATCAAAGAAGCATCTTCAACTCCTTCACCTTTCTCAAAAACAACTGTTGCCAAACAATGCTGCACGGATCACCAGCTATCCACACAGTGCTTTCTCAACATCTAAGATTTAGTGAGTCACTGGCTGTCTCTTTGCCACCTGCTATGGTGCATTAGAAGCAGTCAAGAAAAGTGTATTTTACTTCCCAGTTGTTCATGCGAACATTAGCAGACATACCCTGTTCACTCAACAGTGAAACCAGGGGAAGCCTGCCCCAAGAAACTGTCCTGACACACCAGTTCAAGCTATTCATGGTAAGTCAGAGCAGTTTTCCTCAGTGCTGTACAGAGGTTCTGCTGTCTGCTTCTGTCTGTCCTCCTGAACTCTGAGGATGTAGAATTAAGGGAAGTAAACACAGATTTCTAACAGCAAAAACTACAGCCTTTCCCAGTGTAGCTAAAGAATAACCCTTCTGTCTACGACTCATAAGCAAACTGCAATGCACACTGTGGGTAGCTATGAGAGACACATGTGCAGTAATTCAACATATTTAAAAGCATACATTTCTTTCTTCTTTCCCCCGCCTCCTGTCAACCATTAATAATTAATGGGTGGAAGTGGAACGAGTATACTGACCTCATCAACATTCTCAAATGCATTGATGACATCATATGGCAAGCACGAGAGCAGATCGATCACAAACCAGGTCTTCAAGTAATTCATGCGAATCAGCTTGGGGTCAGAGATCACCTCTCCTGCTGGCCCCACAAAGGTGGTATGGAAATTAAGCACAATGTCGACCAAAAAAATGACATCTACAATGCTGTCGACTACTAGCCATGCCACGTTGTTCTGTTTGGTTTTAAAGGAGACATTGTAAGGAACCAAAATAGCAGTGTAGAAGGTTAAAATCAAGATGATCCAGTCCCAGGTAGTCTTGAAAACACAATAATGCAAAATAATATGTGGCGGAGTCTTTGGTGCCTCTTGTTTGTACTGTGGGAGGATTTCAGAGCCCAGCTGCAATACCTGTAGTAACAGAGATTTTAGGAGAAAAGGAAAACATGCTTAATTTTTTCATGACATTTTGCACACTGTAGATTCTCAATATCAGTACAACAGTTGATAAAAATACAAGTCCATTAACTCCTTTTATCACCACCAAATAGTAAGCAAGTTAAGACAAATATTCAGCATCAAACTAAGAACAGTGGTTTCTTTTATATAACATTAATTATCTTTAGTCACTAAGTCTAATATGTAGTATGTCCAAGACAGTTCCTTCAGTGGTACAAATAGATGAGACAGATAAATGATGGGCAAGAATAGGCAAGAAGGCAGCTGCGAATAGAAATCAATGGCAAAACCAGGAATAATGATGCAGCTTCTGAGTTCGACTCCAGCACCAGGGCCACTGGACCACACTGTTTTTCAAAACTGGCTGTCCAACACTATACTACATCCGAAATAGTCTTATACTACAATCGTTCATGAATGCATGGGCCCTTCTTCCTCTTCTCTGGACCTTGCAGGTCCAAAGTCCATGGATAACTATCATTAGCATCAATAAACTAATTCTGAAGTTGAACTTTTCACTGAGAGAAGTCCAGTGTCTTAACTACCTGATGATGATTCCATTGCTTCCCTGGGAAACCTGTTCCAATGCTTGACAACCCTTTCAGTGAAGAGATTTTTCCTAACATCTCATCTGAACCTCCCCTGGTGCAACTTGAGGCCATTTCCCCCGGTCCCATCACTTTTTATTTGAGAGAAGAGACCAATCTCTCCCTCACTACAACCTTCTTGCAGGCAGTTGTAGAAAGTGATATGGTCCCTCCCGAGTCTCTTTTTCTCCAGGCTAAACAAGCCCAGCTCCCTCAGCCACTCCTCACCAAACTTGTCCTCTAGAGGCTTCACCCCCTTTGTTGCCCTTCTTTGGACATGCTCCAGCACTTCAGTGTCCTTCTTGTAGTTGGGAGCCCAGAACTGAATACAGTATTTGAGGTGACCTGTCAAAGTGTACTGTCCAGTTACAATGCAGTTAAGTCTGAATTCAAAAAAAACACTACTGCAAGAGATTATCTGCTAGCATGTGTTTTAAACCCTGGATCTCAAGCTGAGCACATGCAGATACTGAATGCTGTTTTGCATAACTGCAATCTAGATCAATGCTGCCCATTTTACATCTACTGTGTCTCCAATTCTGCCCACTAGTGTGAAAACAGTATTACCATGTATTTTATTCTTCTAAACTAAGGTGTCTTTTACATACCTATGAATAAAAATGTGTTTGTTTATATCTACAGATATACATGAGGGTGAAATCAACATTAAGTCCAAATCAACTTGTATCCAAATAAAGACAAGTTAAATTTTGAAATTAAATTTACCCTGGATGAGTTATGGGTGAAAACTGAAAGGAAGATGGAGGTTTGCTAGAGAGAAATGTGCTTGCTAGTGCCAAACTCGCAGAACCTGTGAGAAGAACTTAGGAGCATGGTTCCTTTTCTACATTTATTTACACATAGTTTAGAGCAAGAGGGAGCAGACAAGGAAATTAAATGGCTGTCTTTTTCAAGGAAAAGATCAGACAGCATTGCTATAGTAGAAGGATATCTTCCTTTCATGCTCCTTATCTCAGCTTTTTTAATGTCAATTATTTAGACATGGACTTTTATCTGCAGGCTTTTCTGAGTGCTTTTTTTTTGGAGGGGGAGTGAACTGGTGGGCTTTTTGCCAACAGTTTAAGCCAAAGGGGAGAAAAGAAAACAATCAGCTACAGGAGTCCTACTTGGACAAAACAGTCTCAGATCAAATTCCCTGCTGCTTTGAACCTCCCATAATCACTTACTCTTGTACACAACAGAGGTCAGACACTGTCAGATGACAGTCCCTTGCACATGTGTAAATGACAATGGAAGTTGCAAGCCTGCTGACTTTAAGGCCAGTATGTTCTCCTGAAGAGAACATGACGTGCTCAAAGAGACCTGCATGTTAGCACAGAGCCATCAACAGTTTGAACAAAAAATTTAAAAAATAAGAGAACCTAGTATTTTTATTTCACTGAGTTTCTGGAATGACAGCAAAGAAGAAAAAGGAACATTTCCCCTGCAGACCAAACTGGGAGTCAGACATGTTCACTGCAGTATTAAGTAGTTTATCACTCCTGACCCTGATTCACGTAGGTTCTCCATACTACTAAGGAAAAAGAAAACAATAGAAACAAAAAAGGAAATTTAAAAAGTTGTCCTGTGGTGAGAAAAGCTGGAAACAGCACAAGACAGAAGTAGTCTCTGTTCTTTGCAGGAGGCACTGGCCAGCCCATGAAGTCCCCAGAAGTCACTGGTAGTGACTGGAAGAGGCAGAGGTGATGTAACGAGTTAGTACATGTACTCAGAGTGTCATTCCCTTCAAGGCTTGTTTGCAATCCCAGTGACAAATGTTGTTAGAATGTCTTTTCTCAACAAAAGCTCTAGCCCAAGATCAATATTGCAAATATCTCCTACCCTCCCTTTTGCACATTGCAGCTGTACCTGAATCGGTGGGAAAGCAAAGTGCTACTGCCGGCTTTTATGAGGCTCTGCCTGAGTAGCAGCTCTCATATAAGACCCTAAGCCTGAAATATGCTTCACTGGGCAAGAAGAGTCCTCCGCAATGCTCACTCACTGGAATAACTGATCTGCAAAACCAAGCATCTCTATCCCAGAGTAACATTTATCAGTCAGTTTACTAGATTTCAGTTCTAATGCTGAGATCTAACTAGTGTGGGGAGATGGTATCACCCTGTAAATGCTTATTTTGCAAACACAGAAGTATTAAGCTTATTTTTTTAGCCTCTGCTATTGTATGAATAAGTCAAATATTTTGGTAACTATTCTAATCAGCACAGGAACCTCCACGATGAAACACTGAAGAAGATACTTCATTTAGTTCTCATCAGATTGGTTCTCATCCATAAGTTCGTAAGTTGACAAGTTCTAGACTGAGAATTGTAAAATGTACCCCATTTTGGCCATTGCTGGCCTCTTTGTAGTCCAAGAACTTGTGGAAATTTTGCATCAACCAAACTATAGCTCCTGGAAAATGTACTAATATATTCCTGTATACCTGAATAATAGGAAAAAAAGGAAAGAACAATTTTTTTTGTGTGATAAAGAAGGGGCTAAATTACCATGTCATTATTTTGCTGCAAATAAAAAAAAAATAAAGTCAAGCCAGTGAAACTGCAAGGATGTAAGACGGAAGTGAAAGCAAAAAAAAAAACAACCTCAGACTTCTAATTTCAACTCGTTAAGAAAGTAAACGACTTTGCTTCTTCAGTGTTTTAAAATGTCCTCATCAAATACAAAACACTCTTTCCTAGCTTGTTTGAGATTCAAGGGCTACAGTATAGGAAAATAAAAGGATTGATGGTTCCTTCCTTTTCTATTTAGAAAGTAAATGTACTCTAAACTACCTGATCGCCTAGGGACCTTACTAGTAAGTCTTTTGAACTTCTGTTGCCACCTTGGAATCTCTACCAATGGCTGTTTAAGGTGACATGGGGCCATGGGCTTCAGCTGTTTCCAGCAGGACGACGTGCACCAGCACCGTAGGCATGAATCCTGAATGGCAGGGCAGGGACAGGGTGGGAGATGGGCATCAAGGAATGACATAGGAATATCAGTCACTCACCAGGTGGGGAAAGCCACCTGCATCAAACCTGAGGAGCCTCCAGTTCTTCGTTTGGGTGGGGAGAAGGTGACAAGTTCTAGCTCAGGCTCCCCCTCACTACCTCACTTACATGCACCTTGTATAACCACTCCATCTTGCTGGCAGTGCTAGAGAGATGAACCATCATTCCACAGCCTGAGATGGAAGAAAGGCACTGTCCCAGCTCACATTACCCTTCTGGGAAAGGCAACTTGCTTTACAGACTGGCAAAGGTCTCACAGCAGCTGGGACTGCCAGCCAAGACCTTTCAAAGGCATCAAATTCTTCATTTCATTGAAGGGAGAGAAATATGCCTATAACAAAGCTTAATGATCTCGGAGAACAAGCACGTGCCTTTAGCATAAAGCACAACAAAAGAGCTCAGTATTCCATGGAAATCATGGAAGGAGGTCCACAGAGCTTGGTGCTAAAGATCTAGGTTTTGTCAGGTCACTGCACTGGAAGTTACAAGAGCTCCTTTCCCCACTTTCCCACCAAGGGCCACATGGAGTCTATTTCTTGACCACACTTCCAGACACACACACCACCACTGGATCATCTGGAGATTCAGAGCTATAAGCCCCATTCTCTCTTCATCATGTAGCAAACCCAGGTAGATGCAAAGAGAAGTACCTTCTGCCCTACTCCAAGGTGCTGCTGCTGCACTCCAGCCTCTAGGGAGAGCAGTGCCAACGTGAGACAGGTTTGCTGAAGTAGTTGGGTGTGGTTACCCAGCCACATGAACTAACTAGATTCAAACTGCTTTTAAAGGTACTTCTACTGGAGCGAAAAAAATATAACCCAAAAGATGAATATAAAAGTAACCATGAAGAAAATGGACACAACTATATAAACCAATAGGCCAAGTTTCCACCCATGTGAACTGGACAATTTCATTACTACAATTTTCTAAATAACTGAAACAGCCTGAAGATTTTTCACTATTACACTTCTATCATAGTAAAAAAAGTATTTTTTCAGAAAGTTATTAATGAAAGTACTATTTCAGTTACTTATGATTCATCAGACAATACAGGCGTATTGTCTGCATTTGTTATTTGTGGCAATGAAGCATGATGTTTTAATAGCTCTTAAAGCTGCAGGATTTTATTTTAAGTGCAAAAATACCAAATTCCCTCATGGGTTTCAGAAGGCTGTGGGGTTTTTTGTGGTTTTTTAACATAGCAAAATTAAAAAAACATATCCTAGATATGTTAAAAAATGGTGACTGTATCCCTAGTCAGGTCTCTTAAAAGTGCATCAACAAGTGGCTACAATGATTTATTAATTTTTAAGATTGCATGACTAGGGGGAAAAAACCCAACACACACATAATCAATCAGTTATTTCCAGCTTAATCTCTCCTTTCTGTGTTTTAAACTGCACATATTTGCTTTCTCTCACTCTCCTTTACATTTGTTTTCATGGGCACCCACACAAATTGCTCCCAAGCTAAGGGCTAGGTGCTAAGCCTCAACTTGAAGTAGATTTTAATAGCAGTTATAAGTTCCTGGTAAACAAGCTTTAAAAAAAAAAAATGGCAGAAGTTCCATTATTAAGCAGTGCTGCTAGGCACCATTATAATTTTTCTGCTTTTATTTCCTATAACTATTGCTTTTCTTTTTAATTATGATAGAATCTTGTTTACCCAGAACTGCCTGGTAAATGTACAGAATACATCAGCTAAGACCATAGGTGCAGACAATACACAGTGATCAGGAAGAATCATTCTTACAATCAGCTTATTGGCAATTAAACCACAGAAATGTATTAATTAATTTACACTCTTATTGCAAAATGTAGCCTAAAAGTTACCTAACACTCTAGTGTTAATTGCATAATTTATTTAAGTAGTTTTCATACGATTGCTATTGCAGAAGTCAGGCTAAAAAATCTATGCCTACTGGCAAAACTCAGAGACTGAAGTTTCATAGACACTGCTTGTATTATCCAAGGCCTGTGGATAAAACAGTCATTTTCTTTCACCTTTCTGAAACTACTTCATAAACAATAAAAGAAATTGTGAGCTTTTGTGTCAGGCTCCTGTTTCGTATTTGTGCAACCCCTTGCTCCACTCAGGTTCTAGGACACAACTGACTCATCGGATATTCAAAAATGTAAGTGACAAAGAACTAAGAGCAACACAAATAATATTGTAATAAATGAAGAGCCTTCTCATGCAAACAAGATTGATGTGAAATGTCACAGTGAGTAGGAAAAGAAAAAGGATGAATTTTAATTTGAACTTAAAATTTAAAATAGGCTATTGCAGGGATGAAGAAAAAAAAAGATTTAAAAATACATCAGGGAACAGTTAGAGATCTCATGTTCAATACTATCATGTGATCTTTCCAGAATAAGAAGCCTAGCACCTCATATGCCTTCAAAGGAAGAAAAGTGGCCTTGTCTGTATGATTACTGCATTCTGCTTTTCTCTAATGTAGTTCTATTGACTTAAATGGAATTACAGCAGAAATTCAGCAAGCTACCTAACATCACAGTTGGGGCTAATGTTCTTTGAAAAATAATGACTGCAATATTCAGTCAGCAATTAAAGAAACTCATTTCAGACATGTAAACAATACACTTGCCCTTTATTATTTGTAATGAATCAATTGGCTGTGCCAGTTAGAATACTTGCAAAGACTTGTTGAGCATACGGGCTTGCAAGAAGTTTCAGTAACCTGTAGTCACTGAGTCCAGACTGAAGTTCACTGAGCCAAACAGAATAACCTCAGACCCTTGGCCTTACATTCTACTGACTACCTTTTAACATGAACTAAAATTCATGGGCAAACATATAAAAAGAAGGCAGGATTATTTGATGCTAAGCCTTGAGTAGGATTAAGAGGGAAACTATTCCAAATTCCAGGACACTAAAGCAACCTCAGGGTGGACACATGGTATTCTTACAGTATAGTGTCCATGTGAATGTCTGCCCCTCCCCTGTGCTAGTATGATCTATGTTAATTCTGTACTTCCAATGGAAATCAGTTTTCCCTTCTTGAGTAGTCCTGTACTAAACACCGAATAGGTAAGCTCCTGTACATGGGAATTTCATCATTATCTGTGATAACAGTACAGGTCTGGGCAGCAGGTTTTTATTTTGCATAGAAACTAAGACGTGTAAGGGCAAAACTAACAGAGTACTGACTATATGGAGACCTCATGGAACTCATCAATGCCTTATACCTCTAGCTACACAAGAAGATCAAGAATTTTTGACAAGAGTCACAGCTACTGCCATGGCATTCACAGCAATAAGTAAAACAGGACTGCCATGTTATATTGGCCATGCTGTCATTAACACCATATCAAGCCTTTCCCTAAGCTGTTTTTACACCAGGGAGACCCTACTACTGGCCCAGGAAACAGCTATAGGAAACTTGGGACAGTCTCTCCCCCTCGTGGTGAAAGCCCTCAAACCCTAAGTACTTCAAGGAGCCTTCTCTGACTGGAGCTTTTCTCCAAACTTGAAAGGCTACTTAATCACAAGTTTTCCTTTTCCTAATCTGTCTGCAGTGTGACTTGTGGCATCTTACATTTGTTCTGTCTGTTAAACCAATAAATCAAACATACATTTTAGCCAGTTTGTAAAGCATGTTTGGGATCCAGCTGAAAGGTAACTAGACATAAATTAATTTAGAGAACAACCATGTAAAGGATTCACCAGAATTTCCTTGTGTACTAGCTTGAGTTTTTCTCACTTCAATTTTTATATAAGTAAATAGTCCAAGATCCTACTAACACTGAGCTCCTCAGAAGAGTGTAAACAAAACAAGAATTATTTTAATAATAATGCCATTACAAGACTTTGATAAGATATGGAACACAACGCTGCAATTAGGTTACATGAAATCTTTTGGAAAACTGTTTCCATTCCACTGTCAAGGGACACATTTCACAGCACATGTACCATATTCTGAGCTCCCATTCCTGTTACCGCACTCCAGATTCCCACAGCAAGGGGAGACACACTGTGCTTGGCTCACACAGAGACAACATACCCACAAAGGCTAAAAACATTTCTTTACAGTCTCTCAGGGAAATGAAACATTACCTCAGCAAGTCGTGAATGCTTGTGAACATTCTCTCCTTTCTGGACGCTCGGAGCAAGCTGCTGCAGCACACCTCGGCTGCTTGTGAGGGCACGGGTCAAGCGAGCAAACTTTCCCCAGCCTGCAAGAAAACACGCAAGATTATACACAGTACCAGAAAAAGCTGCAAGTGTACAACATAAAGCCTCTTAAAACTAACGGGAAGAAAAAATTCAACAGAAAAATCTGCTTTAATACTGACCACAAGGGACTATAATTTAACCAAGTACCAGATAAAAGCAAGTCACAAAATAGGTGTCAGCGTGGTACAGTAATAAAACCCATTACTGCAATGACTTTGTATTCAATGGCTCTAAGAGAGTACTGTTACATGAATTGCATATTTGCAAGGATAAATGTCCACTATACAATAATCTTCTATTAAATCCAATGACCAGATATGGACCTCACAGCACTGCAGAAGACACTCCAGACTAATCACGATGTAAGACTATAGTCACACACAATGAAAATTACGTATGTAACAGAAGTGAATCTGGCCTCAGATACATCAAGCATAGATCTGGCATAAGCAGAGAAATATACATAAGATAATAAAAAGTAAAGCAGAAAAGCAAAACAAAATCATTAATTTTATCCTCTCTAAACAAAACGGGGAATATACAAATAGGTAGTCTCAAATTCTAATAAAACTTTTAGCAGCTTCTGGCAGAGAAGTCATATGCTGAATTTTAATTTGGAATATTTTTTACAATGATTTCAAATACCCCCCCAAAATAGAAGACCTTGAAAGACAGTCACAAGAGCTAGCTACAACTATAATCTTTATAAGCAGTACTTTGCCATAACAGAAAGTCAGGCAGAGTATACATCTGGATATTTTTGGTACACTGAAAGGAAAATATCAGTGCATTTAGTCCCAATCTGGAAAAATGCTAGCACAACCCGTGAACTGTTGAGCAGTCTGATCTTCTGCTCCAACTAAGGATGCTCAGCACTTTGAAGATTCAGTTTAAAATGAGAATCTGGTTCTGGAAAAAGTTCCCTCCATAGCTCTCTTCCAGACCCCCTTCAGGTGGTCTAGGTGCTAGGTTCAGGTGCTAGGTCTCCCTGAAGTTTTCTCTTCTCAGGACTGAACAACCACAACTCTCAGCCTGCCTGCACAGCAGAGGTGCTCCATGTCTCTGAGCACGTTTGCGACCCTCCTCTGGACTTACTCAAGAAGTCCACATCCTTCTTATGTTGAGGGTTTTGAATGCAGTACTCCAGGTGAGGTCACACAAGATTGAAGTAGAGCTGGAGCATCATCTCTCTCGACTTTTTGGCCACTCTGCTTTTGACACATCCAAGGATACAGTTGTTTAACCAGCTTCAAGTGCATACCGCCTGGTCACGTCAAGCCTCATGTCCACCAACACTCCCAAATCCTGCTCTGCAGGGCTGCTCTCAATCCAGCCCGTATTAATCCAACCTGTCGCTGAGATTGCCGCGACCCAGGTGCAGGACTTTGCAGGTGGCCAGACTGACGAGGCCCGAGGGGGCCCTGCTGCAAGAGGACATAAGCAATAGCTCCTTCTCCAGCTCCAGCGAGGCAGGGCTGCCGCGGCAGCGGGCGATCCGGCGGTGCGCCAGACCTGGCGCTGGCCGTGGTGCTGAACCGGGACGGATGGGGCTTGTTTGCAAACGGCAGTCCCGGCGACAACCAGAACAGACCACAGAGTTCCAGCTTCACATGGGAGCTCGAAACCTGCCTCCCTCACCAGACACAAAATGCTTCTAATGCCAGATAACATAGACAGCTCCTTTTACTAACTCAAAACAGATTGATGGGTATGGCATTTTCCTGGCAGATTCAAAATTTGGTTCAAAACCTGAGAATGAGCATGCATTTTCTTCCCAACATTGAAAGTTCTAAGATTTGGGCCATTCAGACATAAACAGAGAGATGAGAAGGAATCACCTCACTCGAGCTCTCTTGCACAAAAACACAGCCAGACAACTCTGAAGCTATGAATGCTGAGTCCTGCAGGAGCACCTGCCTCTCTTCCCAGGAGTCATCTCCTTTCGAAAGGTACAGCTTTAACCTGTTCTGCTCTCCTCAGCATCCCCTATAAACATCTACATGTTGCAAATCTCACTTGTGGATGCCTAAATGGTACACAGAAGGACTGTCCCCCTGAATATTAGATCTCACTCTCTACTCCAAACTCTGATCTGAAAGCAATATAACTGTTTGATATAGTCAAGAGACTTTGTCAAGAGGCAGGGCTTTTCAGGCTGGCTTTTTAATCCCGTGCTGATATGAAAACAGCAGACTGAGAGTACACACCCAAACTGCCTCCTTACATAGGGTACAACACATGGAAGCCCAGCTTGGAGTGGCACATGCCACTGTGTAATGGGATGCCTAAAACGAATCATTGAATGAATGTACAAATGTCCCAACTGTATGAATATCATCTTTAGAACACAATGCTCTCCTCCTTGTACTGCCTTTTGGATGGTTGTTGGGTTTTATTTTGTGTTTTTGGGGGGTTGTTTGATTTGGGGTCTTTTTTTTGTTTTGGTTGGTTTGAGGGGCTTGGGGAGGGGGGGTTGTTTCATTGGTTGGTTGATTTGGGAGGTTTTGGGGTTTCTAGTGAAAGAAAAAAAATATTAAAATGTGGGAATGTCAACATACAATTAGAGTTGACCAGTAGATTGAGGCATAGGAAAAAGAAAATGAAAATGAGAGAGAATGCCAATATTAATCCTATTGAATGGTAACTTCTCCTGAAAAGAGAGCAGTACCCGTTCAATTTATTGCAATTTTTCCTCCAGAACCCTAGGGACAGATGCAGCCTACAACAAACCAGTGAAGACAGGTCAAGTAATGGACTTAAGTCACAGGACTAAACATAAACACTAGATTTTAAGAGTCGTGGAGCTATCTAAGACAAGAAACAAAGTTACAGAATGGTGTAGGAATATAGTGATGTCAATCCTTCTAGAACAGAGGGATCAGATGATATGGATTACAAGTTCTCTTTCAACACATGTAGTTAGTATATCCTTACATGCATTCTTCTCTTCAAGAAATAGAGAAAATATAAATTAAACTGAAATCTACAGACCCTAGGTGATCCTAATATAGGCACATACATACCTAAAACAAGACAAGATCTCACATAGAGAAGACAGCTTGGAATTCAGGAACCAAACATAAAGCAGGATACCAGCCCCATGGTTGCGCTTGCCCGTGCATGCCTGATTTTAACCTATTTTTATTGGGGTTTTGTCTCCTTTTCAGTTCTGCTAAAAATGTCATGCAGGGACAAAACAATAAGATGGCACTAAAACATCTACAGCTTCAAAAGAATAAAGAGCCTTCATGATTAACAGCACTGATTTCAGTGCTCCTGCATCCCATGACACTCAGTTTTCCAACATTTTTTTGCAAAAAGCTGAATGGAAATTGCTTCTGAAAACACCCAAGACAAGATACCTACAACAAGGACAAAAGTTGTCCCCTGAACTTTGTTTCATGGGGAAGTATGGCATTGAAATGTACTTTCAGGATGTGATATTTACCTCATCAAACCTTCTCTTTAAAGCACAAGGGTTCATTTAACAATGGTCACAAGATGAAGAAACAAGTTTCCTGTATTTTGAAGACAGCATAATCTGTTGATACTCAACCACAACAACATTTATTAAGTAGTTATTTGTTTCCTGCTTCTCTCCTCAATATGACTATGTGACTATGATAACTCATAAATTTAAACATTGGGAACTGTGGCAGTTACACAATCCTTGTTATCAAGTTGTTGATCCATGACTTACACAGTCCCTAGAGTTAGAACAAGAAGCCACTGCCTGCTAGAGAACAAGCTTGTTTGTCCACAAGTCTATTGTTCACACAACTGTGTAAACGTAACTAAAGTAGGATTCCAGCAGTTCTTGCCTCCACTCAAACCACCTTTGTATTCTTGCACATCAAAGATCTCTGCTTACATCCATCATGCTCCTCTGCAGTGCTCCTTCCCTTTGAAACCTCATAACTAAAAGTGTATTATTTTTCCATCTGGACTGGGAAAGCATAGCAAAGTTTTTTAATATACTCACCACTTCCCTTTCATTTGTTTCTTTTTTAAGAAAACATTTCATCCAGATGAAAGCAGAGTGTAACTTAATCAAAATATTTCAAACACTGGCTCTGTTCATATAAATACATCTTTAAAAACAGAACTAAAAATTAGACAGCAACCAAAAAAAACCAAACCAAAACAAAACAAAAAAAAGAAAAACAAACAAAAAACTCCCAAACCACAAAAAAACCAATCAAACAAAACCAAAAAACCTCCAGAGACAAAAAAAGGAAATGTGGGTTTTTCTCTGAATTAAGATGAAGCAGGCAATCAAAATATTTTTTGTGTGTAGCCCTGCTCATTATGCAAAGGAATCTTAGCTGCAAAATGAAATACAGCATTTTCTGCAGAGGAGATGGTAACTGATGATTGCTACAAAGCACAGGAGAGTACAACATCTAGGAGGCTAATAACAATTCTCCTATATGATTCAATGATGTTGAATTTTATCAACTTTTTGTATAAAATCAAAGTATCAAAAGAAAAAATTAGGATCCAAAGCATCATCTCCAAACTTGAAAAGGCAGGATAGATGCATCTGAATATGTTTGCATTGTATTCATACATTCAAAACCTGTTCAGGCAACTTCTCATGAGCTACTCAGAGCTACACAGATTCTATTTGTCTTCACAATTAGTTGTTTTCATAAAGTGATGCATTCCACTTTATACAGTATTCTCAGACATCTCATACTTGGTGTGTTAGATCTCAAACCAAGAGACATATACAGACAAAATGCATTAATTCCAAATATAGCATATACTCTAAAATTCAGCTAAGAAGGTGACCTACCACTTGACAAGCCAAATTTAGCTATGCTATAGCTTGATTTTTTCTATTTCTATTCAAGTAAACCCAGTTTCCCTGATTTTTTAAAGGGGCAAGCATACGTGAAAGTGGAAAGAGGTTGTTTAAAAATATTATAGCATCAACATCACTGACATACTATTTTTAAGTTGTTTTATTTAGAATGCACTATCTTTAAAGCTGCTGCATTTAACAGCAAGCTTACTTACCTTCCATAGCAGTTATAAACGTCTTTTAAATTATCTGAATCAATTAACAAAGACTAAAATAAGAAGTCTACTTTTTACATTACTTCAGATATATGTTCTTGTTTCATCTATTCCAATGTCTAATATTATCAATAAATAAAAAAATAATTAAGAATGAAAAATGGTATTGAGACCTTCTATCCCTCTGAGTCACCCTCAGATAAAAGATGCCTCTTCATTTTTGTGTAGTCAAACACCTGCCATTAGAACTCAACACTTTTCAATAAAGAAGCCACTACATCATTTACAGTTGAACAATCAGGCTTGAAATTGCCAGCGGGTGATAGAAAACTAAGATGTACCACAGCTAAGCAGGTTTAGCCTCACAGATTATTTACTCTTTAAATTGATCATGTTCTTGTACTACATGTTTTTCTCTACATAGGCATAAAAGCATTGATTTTGAAAAATTTGAATACTTTATACTATGCCACTCTGCAACTGTGCAAATAGCACATATGTTAATAAAATATCTGCATCTACAGGCAGCCTGTTACATATTAAATGGTCATATGCATAGGAAATCAATTTCACATATAAAGTCAGTAAAAGAAAGTGATAAAAGCTGATTGAAGGTGAAAGAATTGATTTAGTAATCAGTTTTCAATCGTTTCAGTTAAACAACAAGTCTCTAAGTTCACAGTTTTAGTTTTTCAGAATGAGATTTCCTTTGAGTTTAGAATATGAAAAACAGTCCTATAAAAATTGCTCTTTTTCAAAACCAAGCTACAAAATTCCTGTGTAATGTCATACACAGCACAAAGAATATGCCCTCTTCAAAGCCCACATCTGTTAAAATAATGATTCTTAGATGAAGCTAATACAATTTTGCCTTTTTTACATCTTCCAAATATGTTTATCCACTCCATAAATTCTAAAACCTAGTATAGACAATTGTCTGATGCTCCATACCTACATTTCCCTCTCCTCAACTGCACATTGAGATCTAGTATTAAAGTCATGGACATGTATGTAAAATACTGGTTGACTCTCTCACCAAAAGCTCTTCCAAGAAATTGCTCTTTTAGCCATCAAATAACTGATTACGGAAGAAAAGTGTAGGGAATAAATTAAGAATGAAAACAGAAAGTGCAGTGTCATTTATATCATGCTTGATATGTGTATGCAGTGACAGAGAAGTCTTCATCAGCATGAAACTGCTGCAACTTTATTAATTATCTCTACCAGATTACAGAACTCCTGTGAAAGCAAAGACACAGCTACCACTCCTGATGGAAAGTCCTGCTTTTCAACTGACTAAATGAAACAAGGGCCTTCACTACCAGCAAACAAATGAGAGCCAGCTTTACTGCATCATGCTGATTTACCTTTGCTGTGAGTCCTCATAAGGATACAGTGAAGATCACTAGGTGGGGGAAAAAAATACTGTAGATCCCAACTTTCTGAGGAGGTGAGTTTTTTAGTTTTATTAAAGCAAAAAATGAACCAAACAAATAGCATAAAAAGGAGGAAAAAAATTACCAATACAGCCTGGAAGAGGGTATGTTTGTCAAGGTTGTACTTCCTTTTTCACGGTAACAGGTGTTTCCACTTTGAGAAACTATGTTTTTAAAGAATAACATTTTGAAAATAAATGTAAATCAGTTCATCTTCACAGTAAGTTTCCTGTTTAATTTAATACTACAAATATTATTAAGTACTACAAAAATGCAAACAACAGAAGAACTTACGTCTTTTTTCACCCCAGAGGACACAAGTCTCTGTAACGGATACAAAAGGTCTATTTTTGACAGGGTCTGAACCTGAGTGCAAGTTTATGCTGCTGTCACAGCTGAGTTTGCTTCCAGATTTCCAGGCTGTAACTCAGCGAAGGGTTAACAGCAGAACACTGCAATGCCACTTCACACACCAGGACAGCTTAAACCTCATTCAACTTAAAGTGACTGGAATCTCTTCATGTAGGTTAAATAAAACTAGTCCAGAACTTTAATATAAGGAACTCCATAATAATGGCAAGAAACATCAAGACAGGCAGAGTGAAATTATTCAGATCTTTGCTAGACTCAGCCAGGGTTAATTCCTCAGTGTTTGCATACAGTTTCACACACAATTTGTATAGAGCTGTTTTAGCAACATTGTGAATCCTTGAAGGGTATGCTGGACTGTGGGTTAATAATGTATTTAAAAGGAAGACCGCTTTCTGAAGCACTTGGGGGTTTCATTAACAATGACCCTTTCCAGTGCAGCCCAGAGCCAATTCACTTAAACCAGCTATCATTCCTTGCAAAAACATCATCCCCAGTGGCACAGCTACAAGCTATTTTAACATTTAATTCTTTGGCTTTGGTATTTAAAAGGACTTCAGCTCTTTAAGACCAGGACAAACAAATAAAAGCAGCATAAATATACAGTTATGAAAAAGACCAACCTTTACATGAATCATCCTCAATGGGTTGCTTGAAAGCCGTTATGTCATTGAAAGTGCAAAGAAATAAAACCACTTTATCCTGCTCATTTCGAATTGGAGCAATTTTCACAAAGAACCAGACAGGTGTCCCTGGAAACAAACATATCAAAAAGTTGGTCAATGGTAGGCAGAACAGTAGATGTGCTGGTTTTGATGTTTACTTCTCATATCAGCCATCTGTAAATGTTACCTTAATGTTGGGGTTTTTGCAAACACCTATTAGGAAAAATGACAAAGCAGCTGAGAAGAGTGTTATTTAATTTCTCTAGTCTGCCTCAAATCAGCTTTTTAATCTTCAGCAGTCACTTGTATTTCTCAACTTCACCTACAAAGCGAAAACTTGAATTTATGAACTGCTTTGTGATCTCCTGAAAGAAGAGTCCCACCTACGTGCCAAGGGTGCACACAACACAGTCTTGCTGGTTATGTGCAGGACCAAAGAACAAGCCAAGTGTGCTGAGATCATGACCACTATACGGAGTCTCAGCTCAAGAGGAAGACCAGTTTGGTTAACCTTACACTTCTCTGCAAACAGAGAGCACCATGCCCTAACAACTATACTAGCCTATGTCTAGCTTCAGGAGCCAGGCTCTGGGAACCCTGGTCTAGCCTGCAAATGGCCCCATGCAAGGCAAACCCTTTACAAGCTGCTTTCCAGGGTTAACCCTAACCCTCACCTTGTCCTTACA